>VACF01002170.1:0-149801 GCA_006891605.1 Pleurozium schreberi
TGCTCTATTGGTTTCACTTTTAAGGTAAATCCTCTTGTAATTGGTCAACACTAATAGCAAAAAATATTCTTATTGACATATTTCGAAATATAAATTCTTTTCATTTGGTTTTWTTTGCAAAGTGAAAAATGAATCCAAAGCACTTCAATATGCATTAATTGAATATTTCATATTTAAGTTATGAATTTTTAAAGTATTGTTTGTAGGTATCCCAAGAATCAACACTAGGCTCTCTATTAGACTCTTAAATTCTAATTATGAACTTTTTGTGAAAAAACCCTATTCTAGGTTGAACTCTTTACTGAAATAAACAATTGAAGGTAGGTACAAGCCAAGTAGAGGTGAAAGAAGAAAGTGAAAACTAYGCACTAGCCAAAGGCTAAGAATGGAACAAGATAACTATATTTAAAACCAACACCTTTCTACAACCAACTGCTACAAATTCTTGGTGAAAATGCACTCCCACTATTCATGAGAGTTTAGGGTTGGTTTTAGAAACACCTATCTTGAACACTTTGAAAAGTCATAGTGTATGCATACGGTGTCCAAAAAATGCATTCTACAAGAATCAAAATACCCCTCAGTTTGACTACCAACAAGACCCACAAAAGCTTTTGCAATGTAATAATAGAAACCATGCTAAATTACTTATTCAATTGATTTTAGGTGTACTTACCTTCACTTAAGAGATGCATGAGGGTGGAGAGTGAGAAAAAATAAACAAAAGGACCTAGAAAAGTGGGGTTGAAACATTGCTTATCCTTTATCGTTTAGATATTTAGCTTGTTTTGTGTTGGTTTTTTGGCCCCAATGAACATATCAAATTTAGGCAGTGAGGATTATGGGTGCACGTACCTCATTAGGCTTATAAATTGCAGACATTAGTTCAGGCCCTGCAAAGTTGGAACAAAAACACCTTGAGACGTTCCTGAAAGGCCACTGTCGTGAGCCTGACCATTTACCAACAGCTTAGAAAAAATTACAAGACCGATTTCGGATTGCTTTTTAGCTACAACATATATTGTAGTTACAACCAGCCCTTTTCTTTGGGCAAAATGGAGCCAGAAAGCACCACTCTATAGTAAAAATCTTTTTTTTGCTAGAAAAAAGTAATTTTGTTTTGCCAGAAAAGTTTCAATCCAACTTAAAATATGTATGAAATTGTCAAATTTGGATGAAAAAGTGTACGAATTTGATCGTAAAGTGTTTTACAGTACAAAAGATGGATGTACAAAGAAATAGAATGCTTCACCCATTAGGAAAAATCTGAACCCTCAAAGAGGCCGCAACCTTGCTGCCGCAGTGGTGCAATTATGGAAAAAAAAAATTAAAAAAAAAGAAAAAAGAAAAAAGAAAATTCGAGAAATGACGGGGCACTAGTACGACCACGTCAGATATGGCAATTTTTTTTTTTTTTTTTTTTTGTAGTGTATTTTTTAATTTTTTTTTTTGAAAAATAATTTTCTCTACTGTCGCCGCGCCGCGCCGCGAAGTGGCCCCTTTCAGGGTCCATATTTTTCCTAATGAAATTTTAAGTGATTGCCATCCTGGCACTTTTTCAAAAACCAAAAAAAAGGGCTGCTTACAACCTAGTCAACAGGGAAGTCAATCTCTAAGTTAGATGTTGTGGTGCTGTTTTCCAACTTGGAAGAAGGCGGCTTCGGAATCAGCTTCGTACAGTTCTTATGTCACTCGACTCACGTGTGGAAAGTAGAGTATTCTGCAAGGAAGGAAGAAGGGTAGACTTATGGTACATACAATTAGTATGAGAGCAGATTGTCTGCACACATCCAGAGACGTGGACAGTGAGTGTGGTCTAGTTTCAACTTCCGTTACGTTTGGCAAGTAGCCTTCGTCTGGAATTCGTACAAGAAAGCTTTCTCGGAAACCTCGTCTTCTCGATCTCCACTGTAGCTAGATCACTTGTTGTTGCCACTTCAATTCCATAAGCTCTTGGAAGAAACATGGTGTAGCCAATTGAGACCGTTTCTATTGGGGATCGGAGCTTCTTTAGGTTAGTGCTATTAATTGGAAGGCCATGGCCACGGCTATGGTGATCTCCTCTCTTGAGCTTCAGCAAGGTGATCGACCTCATGCCTGGCCCGCTTCAATTCTTGTGGTCAATATTCAAATCAAATTGGAAGAGAGACGACTGGCTTCCTGCTGCGATCGTGTGTCCTAACCTTGACGCGCTCATGAATGTTTGGTTATTATGGTGCAGTGTTAAATTTGTTGGGGTCGTTGCCAATGTTGCAGCGTCTCCCGGGAGCTTCGTTTGAGCAGATTGTAAAATTTGCCCTGCTCAGGCACTTCGGTATATTTAGTTATCAATCGCAGCACCGTACTTGACATGCATGGAGGATTCGYTTACATGCTCATCATTTGTTTGCGCAGTCGTTTCTATTCTAACTTGATTGATTGTATACGGAGCGTGTTTATGATCTGTTGCAGGGGCAGGTGAGTGGATAGTTAATGAAGGCGAACCGGGTGAAGGATTATATATAATCTGGAAGGGCGAGGTATTCAGTTCGTCAATTTGTGCATTSTGGCGAGGTTTTGGCTTTACTAGAAGGTTATGAATTTGATATTGTAGATTGTGAAGAGTAATTGCAATAATGCGATCGGAGAGTGACCTCTCCCATGAAGGATGAGGAGATCTATCCATTAATTGCATCAGGCTTATCTTACATCCTCACAATTATTTCTCCCAATGATAGTTTGAAATTCTTGGAATAGTCTAAGTATACTGAAGAGCATATTCTGACCAAGCCATGCATATTATTGTTAGAATGTTATTCTGCTGAAATTGATTTCCATTCTGAATTTCTTTTCTTTGCAGGCTGACATAATCTTAAAGACAGCAGACGAGGACTCAAAAAAGAGCCTATCACCGGGCAATCACTTTGGTCATGGTATGAATTGCCTTTGCTCTTGACTTAAAAAAGAAGCTGGAAGATTTGTGTGGACGATTGGAAATAGTCTGGTGTGATCAAACGTAACCTTGAACACAATGTTACAGGCTGCTGTATTCACGCCAACACACGCACTTTTTGCTGACTTTATATCCCTTGTGCTTATAACATGAGAATTGAAGCTCTAGAGAGACTAGTTGAATGTCCTTCCTATTTCTTAATTTCTTTGATGATAATTTTTTTGCTATGACTGCTTGATAGGAATTTGCACTGAATGCGCAGTTTTCAAAAGTCTCTTGCATTTGTTTTGAAGATGAATTTCACTGTGTCTGGGTTGTCATGCAGCTTCCGTGGCACCAGAGAAGAAACTCCACAAGCATGATATAATTGCTCGGTCCGAGGTATATGCATGATCACTGAACATGTTTGCTCCCTCAGTTACCGAGTTTGTCTTGCATGTCATTTGAGCTTCTCCGTTACATGACCTTATTGATTTAAAACGCCAGGTTTCGTGTGTTGTAATCCCACACGAGCAAGCTCCATATCTTTCTCCAGCATCAACATGGAGACATCAACCTGGAGAATTGTCCATTGTGGAACGACTGTTACAACTGGAATTCATAGAGGTGAGTTTCAGGAATCAATCACATGACAATTCATAATAGTAATAGTAATCTAGGCGTTGCTACACTAAAGCAAAGGCAGGCAAAATACCCTAAACCCTAAAGGTGCAGGATATGGTTTCACCGACCTTTTCGAGTCGACGATTATCTTCTTTTTGTGGTACTGTGCATTATATTCCATTCCTCTGATATGTATTTACTTTCATATGGCACTAACTAACTCACCTATGCTTATCATTCCTTCCATTAAGGTAGGGGAATYGCCAAATCGCCGGGAACTGCTTCATTCAATGGTCCGCTGGTGTTTGTCCTTTTAATTAATATTACGGTCTACTGTCAAGAAATGATTTTAGAACATCTGTCACTAGAAATTCACCCGTATAACTTCATAAGGTGTTCACATAATGCATAATGCATTCTTCGGTGCTTGGGAATCCTTAGTTTTTCATTTTGCAAACAAGGACATACACAAATGAAATTGGTTTAATTGCAGGAACTGTGCTCAATAACGAAAGTGGCAGTTTTGGAAGTCCCTGTCTTTAGTAGTGTGACTCTTTGTCTAAGCACAATCTGGATCGCTGCAACCAGAGGGAATTTGTCGCATAATTTATGAAGAATGGACATCCCCTTCAAGATGTCTAAAAGCTTGTGAAACTGTATTGAGTTACTGAAAACCCTGTTCAGTCTAGGCTACACACACAGCAACCTGGTGACAAAAGCAGTTGACTACTTTAAACTACTTTATTTTTATGATATGGAGATTATGGCCTTCGTGAAACAGCACACAGAGTCGGGAGTCCAACTTCTCGATTATACCGCTTYTGATTCTCTAATCTGTCGGAAGCTAAAAAATTTGTATGGATGTGCCTGTTACTTGATTCAGACGGAGAGCCACCGTGCATGCAATTCACGTGCTCTGTGCTTGGGTCGAGTCTATACTCAAAGTGGTGAGGTACATCATCTTCTCACTGACTAACCCTCAGTTCTGTATTGATTTGTTTTTGGACTTACTGCATGTATCGATTTCGGAAATTTGAAATCCATGAATGTAAAACCCATGCTTTAATCCATGGTAGTTGATGGATATATTATGGGTGTGCAGCTGGTAGCGTCACTGGCTCAAGAAGGAATCATACGAGTACTTCCGACACCACCAAAAGAAAACGTTCTCAACGCCAAGCTCTAGAAACATAATGTGGTTTCAAAGTTGAGACTCCATGCAAGGTATTAACGGAATGAACCCATTTGAAGGAAAAAGATTTGGACATGGGCATATCTGAGCTTTAAATCTAGACTCCACTGACACTGTTCTAAGACAATTTTCCATACTGACTGGAATCACAAAATGAATTTTAAAGTTTTTCAGAGTCGTGATTGCCATTGCCGAGTTCCACAATGCTTTCCCTTCTACTTCTCTTTTACGTGAATAGGGAGAAATTACATTTTAGGAGAAGCTTTGCAAACAAAAAGCTACCAAAAACCCCAAGTCGAACATTTAAAACAATTTTACGGAAACCAAGAACTTGCCTCCCCAAATTTTTTGGGAATCAGCAGTTCTGAATCTCTTCTTCCAACTATTACACAATTCCATGTAGAATTCCGGGTTTTCTTTTGAGTCTTTCATGAAGAATATAACCAATTCGAGGTGCATGGAAGTCCGAGTTAACGCACCAAGGAATATGCATTCAACAATAAAATAGGATCTTGGTGTTTGCCCTTATCATACCATGACCGTCCCACAGCAAAACTCGCGCTTGGCTCGTGTGTCTGCAACGGCTCGTGTCGAAGGCTGGGGGCCACACCGCTTGTTCAACTTGTATTGACAGTGGCGAGGAGTCTCTTTTATCTATTTTGTAAGCTTCAGTTCAGTCTTGTACTTGAAGTTTTAGGATTACACTTATAGTTTGTACAACTATCCGCTCAAAAAATAGCCCCCATTAAGACTATCCAAGACGAGTTGGGAAGAAATTATTTTGAAAAAAAATCTAAAATAAATGTAAGCTTCAAAAGTATAAATAATTTCTAAATCCTATTGAAGAAAATCCTTTAAATAAAAAAATCAAATTGAATTACAAAAAAAGAGTGAAAATCAAAGCTGCAACTATACACTACAAAAATGCTCCAAAGGGAGAGTTTTGTTGGACAAATCATGCACTTGCAAATTGGTTGTTTACTTGAATGTATTCAAATTCATGCATTTTACGTAGATCTGAGGGGTGTTTTTCTCCCTAGTTTTGTTGCATGTCAAAAGAACCTAGAGTATCAATCTTCCAACTCAGTAGATGGAAAGGCAAGGATTGCTTCTTTTTACAGCAAATACATCGGTCTGAAAAGTCACGAGGGACGRGGGGGGCGGGGGTGGCGAAATGCCAAACCCCATTACCTTTGGAACAGAAAAGCGGGGTCCAAGCCGCAGTGGAAACGTTTTCTAAACTAGCTAATTTATCAATGTTTTTGATGACGGAGTGCATATGGCGCCAGAGGGCCATGCCAGCATGCAGAGTCGCGATCCAAGTCGCTGCGAGGATCCTTGTGGGCCTGGCGCATTGCTCGGCATACCTTGCGCCGCAACGCTCAGTCCAAAGAAACCAGATAAGGAAAGTGAGCATAAGGTCCCAGGGTTGGAAGGGGTAAACATAGCTACCGTTGAGAGAGTTGGAGAAGTGCCCGAGAAGTGCCTCGTCAAGGGACGAGATCTGCGGTGCGCCGTGGGAGCTGGCGAGAGTGTTGAATCTTCCCCATAAGTCCCGGGTGACGGGGCAGGTCCAGAAAAGGTGAGAGGTTGACTCCCGGTCACACGAACACAGGGAGCAATTGATAGTCGCGGTGGGGATGCACCATGAAAGCCAATCGCCCGTCACCACTCCCCGATTGACCCTTAAACGCCGCCGCTCACGTTTATTGACAAAAAACTCATTTGGTGAATGGACACTCACTAATTTTCATCCGTTCTTTTTCTGAAAGTGACCACACATATGACATCACACCACCACGTCAATGCACGCCACTCAGGTCAGGAAGAACCACTGAACAATCGCACAGACAMATCCAAACAYCCACGGAAAAAGCTGGACTCACTCAGGTGCCAACTCACCAGTTCTTCACCACCTTCGGCAAGTGACCCACCACGTTGATCGTGAACGTCGCAGGCAACGCAAACCAAGACACCAAGAAGATGGCCACGGTCATGAAAATCGTAGAAATGATCAACTGACGCTTCAAAGTCGGCTCGATCTCCTTCACGTCCTTGATCGTGAAAAACTCCGTAGCAAACAAAGTCGTCAACAGGCACACAAGGATGCCGGCGGCGCTGATGATCAACGGGAAGCTCATGGCCACGAAGTTGCGGTCCGTGCCGAACGAAGAAATCGAAGACACCACCAGAGCCGCGCAAGTCGACTCCGCAAAAGAACCGAACAAGTCCGCGCCCATACCTGCGATGTCGCCCACATTGTCGCCCACGTTGTCCGCAATCACCTGCACACGAACGAAACAGCTCAGCAACACGCAAAACTACCCAAATCCACGGAATCCTCCAGCATACAAACCTTCCCCACCGAAATAGCTCGGAACCAAAATTCCCGAGTTGATGAAAAATCAAGATCGACAGACACCCAAACCATCAGCAGATGAAAATGGCTTATCAGCAGTGATGGCGCTTCTGAATGGCTTCATGTGCATCAACAGTCAAGAACATCGAGAGTGCAACACATTGCCTTGTCCGGGCAAGCATGTGGGTCTCACGAAATTCGCAGGATGTCACTATTGACTGTGTGGTGGACAATGTTTTGCATCTTCAAAAACTCTAACCGACCACAAACACCTGACCGGGATCAGGAATTGGAACATAGAGAACTGCCGACACACGCACACACAGTGAAGGCTGGAGATTTACGTACAGCGGGATTCCTGGGATCGTCCTCGGGGATGTTCTGCTCGATCTTACCCACCAAATCGGCGCCCACATCCGCCGCCTTCGTGTAAATGCCGCCACCCACGCGACCGAAAAGAGCCACGGAAGAACCGCCCAAACCGTAACCGGTGATGGCTTCGTACAGACCCACCCAGTCGTCGCGGAAGTAAAGCTTGAACGCCAAAATGAAATTGTCATATACTAATTAGGTGAATTCAAAGTGTCAGCTCTCTTTAGACCATTGAAATTGTCATATACTAATTAGGTGAATTCAAAGTGTCAACTCTCTTTAGACCATTGAAATTGTCATATAGGTGAATTCAAATCTAAAATCTACAAAAAAATCAGTAGTCAGCAAGTGAATGTTAGGTATGTGTCCTTCAAATGTGTCCACAAATCAAAGTTAAGTAGCTAGAAGACACATTAACCGTTAAACGATGTTGAGTTATTGGATACAACCGCATACTCTATTGTATTCCATGGGCAATTGTTGCACAACAGCTGTTTTGGAAGATGAGACCTCATTTGTTCAAGATGCACTCAATTTCTTTATGAAAACTGGATTTTACCAAAACAAGCTCTGTAGAGAAATTTTTTAATGCAAATGGGTGCTTGACTGTCTAGATACAAAGTTTGTACAATATATAGTGGTTTTGAAAGGGCAGATGTGTCAGTTGAAGAAGTTCACACACATGGTCTTTAACTTATGCACCAGTTCTCAAGTAAGTTTGTATCAAAAGCAGTGGTCGCCAAACAAAAAAAATAGGCGCCTCTCAAGAGCAAAGCAGACAAGTCATCCCCAAGTAAATAGCCACAATTGCACCACATTTGGCACAATTCTCTACTTGCAGCAATGCAATCCACAAAGCACTCTTTGAGAAGGAGGCAACAATTTCCCTCGGAGCTGCTTCTCGAAGGCTCCCTTGGCATGGTTGCAACAATGATGCATAAGAAGTGGGTTCACCTTGCAATCTTACAGATTGTTCATGAGCTCTAACACTTATAGATTTGTTGGCGACATTGTTAAACATGGGTGTTTTCGTAAACCAATCCTAAAAAAATGTGTAGGCCCCAAACTTTCTAATTGTTTGTTGACCAATGTAATGTGTGTTGAAATGTACAAAATAGGGAGGGACCCMACTTACAACATCAAAGGCTAAGAAGATGCTACTACCATTCTTGAAGAATTTGGAAGCGCAAGACAAGGAGGGTCTAGTAGAGGTGTCGCAAAGGTTCACAGACCCTCCCCCAATGAAGAAAAAAATTTAGGTTTGCAATCCTCGAGGGACACATTCTTCATTTTGGCCCTAACAATACTCTTAGTTCTTTGAATTCCTTCCTCAAAAATTTTAGTTTTGTGACCAAAAACAATGTGAGACTATGACTCTGTATGGATTTTTCACATATATATTCTTGCTGAGCTGATAAACAAAAGTTTCCTGCACTAGTACAATAGTTGCATGATCTTGATATTAATGCTTCCCTAATACAAAAAAGCCATAGAAGCTGCAGTAAGAACCAACAGAGCTCATATTGACAATCCACTACAACCTTACGAATAGAGACAAATCAATTATAAAAGACTTGGCAATGATAAAACACATCAAATTAAATCAATGAAATTCATGGCTCTACAACATCATTAAACAAAGAACAATAGCCTTTCCTAATTCTAACTCCAACTCCAATTTCAATTTCACAAACACAATCAATATTAATAGTGTATGTGGAGAAATGCAATTGAACTAATTGAGAAGTTGGATGAATTGGAGTTTGTAGTGCAGAAATGGAACAAAGAGAGAGTGACTAAAGTTGTGCAAGCTGATGTAAGTACATTCAATTTGATTGAGAGCTCAGAGAGCAACATTCTTGTAAATTTCGGATACTAATGCAACAAAAAAAGTGTCGTAGTTCCACCATGCAATCTACGATCTCGTCCCAATTCCTGGACGGGCTTTCGACGGGCTTCCTACATGTTAGTCAGAAACCCTAAACTTACAAATTGACTGATCAACTTATGTGGATCCTTCTTGTACAAGCACTCTGAATATTGTAGATAGTTGAAATTCCATAGAGCGCGCAAGCTTCTTGATGTGAGGAAATAAGAAAACTCCAACTTCCGCATCCACTCTCACAACAACAAACAAAATCCCAACTGCCCTACACCGGTCGAGCTAGTCACCAAGTACAAGGGACATATACGTCACTACACTACAAAATACTTGTACAATATATGCCTTGGTTCAATGTACACGTAGGAATACAAAAAAACAGCCTTTGAGTAGGCATAAAACTTTCATGCTGTTAGATTAGTTCCAAAAAAATTTGTAAATTTTACTCATGATTGTGCCAATAAAGAAACCGTCCATTATTTGCAAAATACGACCAATCTTGTGACCAAAATCCACTTATACCCTCATCGTAGGCCACTGTGGGCCACAACTTGGGAAAGGGGTTAACCAAAGTCTAGGTACAAAAATGGGAACATGGAAGTTTAATTGGTTATAAGGTATAAGGTTATAACTAATTAAACTTCATTGCTACTCGAAAGAGTATGAATTTCAAGTTGTTTTATTGCATAGGTTGAGGACAGCAACAAATTGTACCAAAGCTAAAAAGATTTGCAATGTGCTTACATGTTTTTCAACATCAATTTATACATGTAAAATGAAAAAAAGGGTCAAGATGTTCAAATAGGGTTCATTTACCAGTAGAATAGAATGGATCTTATAGTGGAGACTTTCATTTGTCCAAAAGGTATTTAATTTTAGAAAAAAATAGATGCAAAGCTCTTCACTAATTCTTGATAGGTCCTAAGCGGCAATTATTTTTGATGATTTGGCCTGCTTTGCAATTACCTACATATATTATTTCATTGTAGGCACACTTTGCCACTCGCACGGTAGATGCTAACATTACCTACATATAGTAGTTCATTGCAAGCACACTTTGCCACTTGCACGGGAGATGCTAACAGCTCTTCACTAATTCTTGATAGGTCCTAAGCAACAATTATTTTTGATGATTTGGCCTGCTTTGCAATTACCTACATATAGTAGTTCATTGAGGGCACACTTTGCCACTTGCACGGTAGATGCTAACATTACCTACATATAGTAGTTCATTGCAGGCACACTTTGCCACTTGCACGGTAGATGCTAATAGCTCTTCACTAATTCTTGATAGGTCCTAAGCAACAATTATTTTTGATTTGGCTTGCTTTGCAATTACCTACATATAGTAGTTCATTGAGGGCACCTCAGCATCTTGGCAGCAGAGGAGCGGGCTTCGGAACGATAATTTGTCTCCACCACCTTGCAGGAGCTGCACTGGGCGTGGATGGTAGCTGCAGCTTGATTCTAAAGCCTTTCGAGTTAGCCTTACAGCTTCTTAAGCTTAGTTTGGGTTCAACGTGCACAGGTCTTGTTGCAAAGTTCTGCTAATTCTCTGAGCGCCAGCTGTAGTATAAGTCGGATGAACTCCTTGAAGGCTTTCAAAGCCACATGCCGTATGTGGTGTTGGATTAAGCACTATAGGTTAATTTGACCTAATTAAACACTTTTAAGTTAATTTAGATTCACCTCAAGTCTATGGACTATGAGGTTAGTGAATGCACCACAAGATGATTCTATGGGGGATTGGTAGTTGAATCACCATATGATAGTGGTAGATAGATCACCATGGGACCTAGGCTACACCACTAGGTAGTGCACAATGTACACCTAGTAAGTATGTACATATTCTATGTTATGTAGAAAGACTCTAACTAAAGTGCTATATAACGCAACTCGAAGGGTGATAGAGATGTAGTTGGGTTGAGCATTTCTCTCAATAATTCTCTTCCACTATTGGGTGGCAATTTACATTCTCACATCTATTTTGTCTTTATATAGTTGAATAGAGTAGTAGAGCAAATTTATTATTCTTGAGTGGAGTCAATTTGAGATCACAACTAAGAATTGAAAACCAAATCAATTTAATTGTTTTGATTGTATCGTATTGCAAATCTAATTGTTGATCCAGTGGCTCTGTTGTTTTTCCGTTGGGTCTCATGGATATGTTTGGTGGTGAGAGTTTCCATGCGTGGAAGCTCAAAATGTCTTTTCATTTGCAAAGAAAAAGACAATGGAAAATGGTCATTGGAGAGGATTCAAAACCAATTAGGGAGGATTCCACTATGAATGTTCCCACAATTATCCAAGGTGGGGAGAGTGGGGAAGCTGAAGTCAATGAGTGTATCAACAATGGTGCTAATAATGATGTTGCTATTAATAGCAACATAGCAAAATGGATGGAACGTGATTTTAATGCTCTTTCTACAATTGTTTTCCATCTCAAAGATGAACCACTTCAACACATAGCAAGTTGTAAAACTTCCAAGGAAGCATGGGATGAATTAAATTTCATTTACACAGTGGTGGATCAAAAGACAAAAAGAATTGTACAAAGAGAGTTTTGGTCCTACAAAATTAATGAAGGTGATGGGATGTCAGAATCAATTGTTAAATTCATATCCTTGATTGATCGTTTAGCACAATTCGGAGTTGTTCTTGAAGAAGGAGACAAGACCTATGTCTTTTTAAGTAGCCTACCTAGTTCATGGAAAAGTTTCACAAGTATTAATGGCAATGAACAAAAACTATCATTGCAAATACTCATTGGTAGGATCCTTCAAGAAGAGCAAAGGATGAAAGATGAGAGTGTTGGTAAAGCCAATGACACAACTAAGGCTTTGATGTTTAGTGTAGTGCAATTAAAATACAAAGACAGGTGCTTCATATGCCAAAAACTTGGCCACAAAGGTGAGAAGTGCGAAGATAAGAAAATTGTTGAACCTAGTGATGAAGATGATGATGAAGACAACTCTGACTATGAAGACAATGAAGACACTTTCTAATCTTTGACCACAAAGCTAAGAAGTGCCAAGATAAAAAAAAATTGAAAGCAGTGATGAAGATGATTTTGAAGACAACTCTAATCTCGATAGTGATGGAAAGAAGCACAAGCCATCCAAGAAAAGAGTCAAGCCACAAATGCCATAGGTGATAGGTAGTTGAATTAGCACCATATAATTTAGTAGTAAGACCACAATGATTCACTCAATGCAGTACCCAAAATTTTAAGGATGATTGTCATTTGTTTCAAAAGTAAAATAAAAATTTTAAGGATGATTTCTGCACGGGTGACCAGTCCGTCCTTTTACTGTAAAATAATCCTCTTTCGTTTCAGGCTTTCAGATGGTCAGCCTGGCGAGTTGTTGGACATTCATTGGCGATATGTCGGACTGCGATCCGTTGAACGTCCGATACCCCAAGCGCACATTGACAGCTTCGGTGGGGTGATAAGGATCCCAGAAGACATACTCCGAGCGATTGGTGCACAGACTGTCGATCACTGGCAAGCAGGGCAACTGACCATTGAACTGGCCTGCTCCGCAACAGCCCTCGTTCACCACATTGAAACCTAGGCATTCCCAGAAATTAAGGCACACCGATGCTCAAGTCAATTAACGAAATATTTAACGAAATAAACTACAATGCTTTGTGTTAGTCTGCTCAAAGCATAATTTCTATTAAGAGATCGATCGATCACAGATTCAGGATTTAACCAATATTAACCAATCGGTTAGAATACCGTTAGTAGCTAAGCAGTAGCTTGGTCCAAACATGTATTTTAAAAATGTATGCGGTGAAAGTACTGGGAAATCATTTTAATTTATTTTTTTAATCTCTTTCTAAGGTATTCAAAGGGTCTCAGGGAATATTCAAAGTGATGAACTCTATAYTTCTGGAAAAGTATTAATTGTTAGCCTCTGCTGTGACAGGAGTATCAATGGTATGTYCTGACTTGCCATATACAATTCAGAGCTGGCAGCTGCCCTAAAACGTACGCACATGCTAGATGGTATGTTACATTACTACAACACTGGTATTTATCTTCCTAAGTGCAAAACATCCAAAAGTAGTTGCTTCCATGCATAACAAATAGAATTTTTTTGTGAAATGTTACTGTAGTTAGTCCTTTGCTTCTAAGCTAGGTGGCATTTTTGTTGATAGCTTGGGCAATTAATGAGTGATCAAGGAAATGGAAGTATCAGCCCCAAATTACAGTGTCCTGCTGGGGAAATCAATCAATACATTAGCTTACCGTCCGGAAAAGGGTCTTGGATGAGGTCGTAAACCATGTCATAGGAGTTGCCATACAGGAACATTGAGCTTTGCAGGGACTCCGTCAGTTCTGTGAGGAGAGGCTCCAGTTCCTGGTTGAAGCCCTGGGCCATCTCATTGTCATACGTCACACAAGTACCGTCAAGGCTTCCCAGGGCCAGGCGAGATGGCATGCACCCCAGAGGACCCACATTGGAAATCAAGAACCTCCTAGCACCGGAGTTGTACAGAGTCTGCACACAATGTATTAAGCTTAATACTGTAAGCTGATTGTAAATTAAAACGATTTAGCTGGTCGGAATCGGAGTAACCCTTGTCTAGAATATATGGGGTTTTTTTCTGTTGACAAATTTCACATTTATTTGCCTCCTACAAGACGAAATGTCAGATTCATATTCTCATTGCAGACAAGTTTTATCATTGTGGCAATAGTTGTGATTGGAAAAGCACGTTCATTTAAGACTAATATAATGCTGGAATGTTGGCAATGGCCTTCAACAATGTCAGCATGTGCTGTAGCTAAGGTTAGTTATAGGAGAGGGCTCATAAACCGCTCAGGCTTTTGCACTTGTCCCCTAGGAGGAGCTGAAATGGATCTTTTACTGTAAGAAAATGAATTGTGGATTATATTGAGGCATGCTAAGACTTGGTTTTCACTAATTGAATGGATGGTTTCAGAGTCCCATTGGGTTCATTCTCAAGTATGTGGATAGGTGTCTCTTGATTATATTCAAAATACAGATTGGTTGTTGAACTACCTTCTCTCAAGTGATAAAAAATCTGAAAGAATGATTTATTCAACCATCCATTTCAGTTTTTGATAGGGAGGCATTTAGAAACAAATTATATCACTTTTGACATGTTGCACTGCTAGTTTTTGAACCAAGCCAGATTTTTTTTCAAACTGCGCATATATGGGTTTGCAAGGCCTACTGATCACCACTATGGGCCCTATGCCGACTATGTTTGAAAATTCATAACTAATTCAATAATGCTTCAAAAATTATGAAACAACTTGTGTTAGAATCCTCATCTATTTCTCCTTGACTGAAAAATGAGTTAAAAATATTCCAATGCAAGGAAATATGTGAAAAGGGGGGACCAGCCCTTAGATGGGCGCTTTCTGAGCCTTCTACCTTACATTTTTTATTTGTGTGTTTTTGTAAGAAGTTTTTGATTTCAAGGTGATCAAACCGCTCAAACTTTCTTGCATTGAGAGTTTGTCAAGTAAATGCAAAGCAGGAGAAGTCATGAAAACAGAGTGTGCAGGTCAATATATCTCTCACGCAATGGCATCTCCTACCGATGGTTATTCTTCACAAAGTAGCTTGCTTTGCTATTACTGAGTATATCAAACTCACGGGAATTTAGAGTAAATTGGCACTAACTTACTTCTAGATGTCCACAGAGAGACAAGACGATACAGCAATTCATAAATGAAAAAAGTAAGAGCTGTAGGTACCGTGAGTTGTGTCCTGTAAGTTGACATCAGGAGCTCTACAAACTGCGAAGGTGTGTACATGGTGCGGGTGGAATTGTCACTTGCCAGCAGATAGTTGTTAACGTAGTCATTGCTCCCCATGGCAACTGCAAACAAGGAGTTGTGSAGTAGGTCATTGGCRGCAGATTGTCCCAGAATGGCAACCATTTGCAMGACGGATTGCTGAAAGATCGCAATCTGCTCGTCGAATGTGAGCAATTCAATCTGCAACACACACAAGGAAAGGCTCTWTCAAAATCCTGCGCCGAAWAAMCARCATTGACCTCACAGGGGATTAATTTGGAACATTTCCTTGACCTTAAGTGGCCGGAAAAGTTAGAATACTAATTGGGGGTGTATGTGATTGCTTGTCTCTAATTCTTCGAACTTGTGCAAAATCACCCTGTCAGACATTTCGCATATTTCATCATGCAATACTAAAAATTTCTTGGCTTGTGCAATTATAGTGAATCATGCAAACGAATAATCTTGGGGAACAACATGACTTTGGAAAATCTTTGAATGTGGCTGTTTGAGTTCAGTGATTCTCACATAATCTGCACCTGTCCCGTTCAGAAGTCCTGCAGCTCCGGAGGCGTAGTTCAATCCCCGTAGAATAGCAGGGCCTCGACTTGTCGGTGCCAAGGCGGGAGGCGGATATGGCAGGCCAATGTGGTCACCTGCCAACGCCATATACAATCACCGTGATCAAGTCAAATCTGCCCTGAAGATGAGACGAATGTTCACTTTATTTTCAGGACATTTAGACATCAATGGAGCTCTGACTCCTGTTAGTGGTGATTTTCATTACATTGGTAAATTTCTGTCATTTTGGCAAGTTTAGTACAATTGTTCGCAACTCAAAATGTCTTGGTACTAATCATTTGAAAAAAAACCTCCTGCCCATTTCATTATTGGCAATGGGAAAAACTGCCAATTTCACGAAAATTGTGGTGGACTAAGTGAGTTTGGAGAGTCACATCTGCAGCTAAGCTAGCACTTCCAGCATCTGAAATTTGAAATATTGGTTACAGTTTGTGGTGCTGCGTTGCATTGCCAACCTCCTGGAATCGTGGAAGTCACAGCATTAACCACTAAGAGATCAAGGATTCGTGGTTTTGATATGACCTAATGGATTGATCATATTGTGAAAAATCAATTGCCGGGGCTAAATTTATATCAAAAGTCAGTGAAGAACATTGCATGTGCTTGTCAGAAAGGGAATGTCGCACTGAGAGAGTCCATGTGACCTACTCAAAAGTGCTAAAACCAACACTTGCACCTTTTCTTGGTTTCATTCATTGCGCTCTTTGTTAAAAATTTGGGAGTACTACCAGAGAATGATAAAATTGGGAGAATGTATACGAGTGTTGCGCGCAACAGCTTGAGAAATTGGTAGAAATTGAGCAAGATGAGAAATTGGGAGAATGTATACGAGTGTAAGCCTCCAAGGGGGCTTACTTGGCAGCTTTGAAGGTCCTTGGCCAAATCACGGGAAAATCAGACTGGTCCATATGACGCGTGCCCTGTGTCACCAAATACAGTGAGATTTCCAACAGAATAAATTCTCGACAGCAGCAATGAGACGATGACAGGCACATAGAAGCCCTAGAGAATTAAGACGCGCACAATGTAAAACGCCGGGCACAAATGAACAGGCCTGAATCAACTTGAACGTATCTAGAATATATTTCAACACGAAATTGCTAGTGTTGTTGTGTAATAACCTTGATGGTGAGTAGTTCGGTCACCAAAGGCTTTTCGTCAAGCTGAGCCGCATTTCGTGCTTCAAGATAGAGTTTGCGCAAGCGACAGAGATCATCCCACTCGAAATACTGAGTGTTGAGAAGAAGTAGGGGAACTTTTCCAGCCAGTCTATCGAAGTCGATCTGAGCTCACATTTCCAAGGTAGAGAGTACAGTATATCGTCAATCACATATCCGAGGTAGAGTTTGGGAGAATTATCGAACCGCAGCCCCACCCCCACCCCCTTCCAAAAAAAATTAAAGCAAAGCTGATCCTTGCAGGCCCGCCGCAATTAGCTGGACATCACGAAAGGGTTGAATGGAATTGCAGGCTACCTGCTCTATGGGTTGCCACCACGTATCTTCGGCAATGCAGCATTTGAGTCTCTTGTCTAATCCACAAGCAACAACGGCAGTAGAGCCACCAAAGGAGTGGCCGAGGATGGCAAGCTGGCACATGTCAATGCGTCCCTGGAGCATGCCCACATCCAATCTCGACCTCCCTCGGACAGCATTCGAYTTCTGYTTCAGAAGTCCACTCTCCAGCATCTCCAGCACGTCCACCACCTGGCGGACCTCATCTACTCTCTGATTAAGCAACGGACCACCCGCAAGAATCAGTTTTAAGTACTAAGCTATAACCATTCGATCAAGAGCTGTTCGAACACCGGCAACGTTTTGTTTGTGAAAGCATAATTATCCAGATGTTGTCGACCGACACTCTATTGTTACCTGCGTTAGTTGCTTCGAGCGGTCTGCCATGGGGGTATCATCAAATGGCCGTTCCGCAAATGCATGACGGATCCACTTCCTCCTCCCATTTTCATCTCTGTACTTGGCAGCCACCGCGGAACCATCCAAATGCTCAACCGCCACCACGACTGCCATGAATCGTTACAGACCACGGAGGATCGTTACAGCCTATGGGTCCATATAGTGCACAAACCAGGCCTCAATCGCTCCTCTCAGTCAGGCATATAATTCACTCGCAGCTGGAGAGCTGCCTGTTCCCATTCATTATAAGATCAACTGGTGCCGGGTAGGGTTTAGGTGGAGCAAAACCCTACTAGAAATATCCATAAAAAGAACAGTGGGGTGTAGAACATTCTTGACAGGATTTCTCAACAGCGAGGGTCCACAAATGCTCTGATTCTCTCACATCTTCTTTCTTTACCGCAAATCCTCTCAAGCGTTGAGTTCAAGAATGAAAGGTGGTACCAAGCAACCATTATAGGCAAGTGTAGTGCTTCGAGCGAATGACAATATTAATGCGCGCAGCGGCAATGAAAGGGAGGCATGGGCAGTTCAATTTCTCTCAATGAATGTTATGACCTCGCGGTTGGTTGCATTATCTTGATGCAGTTAACTTACTTTCATTCTTGAAACAGGGGTTTTTCACTACTGTAGTGTTCGGTAGAAGCTCCAGCTTTCCTGAAAAGTAAATAATTCTAATGCGAAAGAGAAAATAGAGAAGAGCCTCGGTTTAATCCAGAACTCACTGTAACCATGAGAAGCGAGGTCRCAACAGGCAATCGTGTAGGTGGTGCGGCAAGCCCACATCCCATGGCAGAAAATCACCACCGGAAATCGACCCGCCTTGCCAAGCTCGCCGACTTCTTCTGGCACCAACATGGGCTTCGCCACTGAGCAGTGCAGCTGTAGCCAATTAACTAGGTGCATGAAACCTGCCCTGGCCGGCCATACATGCAGTAGATCAGAGCAAATCGCACCCCACATTGCAGAAAAAAACGTACCTCCACCAGATAGCTAGACCTGAAATTAAATGAACTGACTCAATGGAATTCGATCAATACACGTCGTACGTACATGTGAGGGTCCCGATTGCGAAGCGGCGYAGGTAGGAGGAGGGGTGGATGAGTTTGGAGAAGTAGCCCCACGTGTAGTTGAAGTGCGGCAACCAGCGCCGGCWCTGCGACTCTGCAAGACACCACCGGGGCTTTGCAGCTGTTGGGTAAAAGAAGCGCATGGGCGGCACGTCCTTCCACCGGGGCTCAGTCTGCGATTCGGCATCGGAGCTCGGGTGAACGGTGACACGACAATCTTCCCCACCTCTGCGTCGCAGCTCGAAATCAGCGAAGGAAACGTGAAAAGGACCGACAGGTTTCGGGAGGTGCAAGGGGCGTCCGCCCATTCTTAATTGCAACTTAAGACCTCCTCCTCCTCCTCGTGCTGCTGCTTCTGTCTATCCCCTCCTGCGATACATAGAAGAGCGAGCAAACATGCAGGGCAGCAATGCATATATATGAGAGCGTGCGTCTCAAGGTGTGCGTGCATGCCCTGTGAGGTACGAGATGCAGCACCWCATTACATGCACGATCAAGTAAGACCAAATGCTAATCAGCTCAAAAAAGAAATGAATGTAAGCAGCTTTTGAATGCATAAATCCGCTTGCTACCTAAAGAAAATGCACATCGCTCAACGGCAAATGAATCGAAGGAGCAGCATCTATCTTACTCTAATAGCCATGACTGCAAGCTCACCCTTTCGTGCACGAAGATTGACWCGGTGCCAGAAGATGGACCTCGCAGCGCGTGGACTAGTGCATTACAAAATCATTTCCACRCAACCAGACACATTCTCAACCCCTTAAAAATAAAACGGGTGCAATGTACGTACCGTCACTTCGCCCAAGCTTTCACACTACATAAATTCGATCAATTGCCTTCAACAGTCGCTCCAAAAACATAAAGTACGAGACCACTGACGACGTTCAAGCATCCCCTGCCCAGTTTCATGCAAGAAATATTCACATCTACAAGCACCACTCCTTTCAACGCACTTCGTAGTCTCCACTGAAGCTAACATAGTTGCTCGATCGATCTCCCACCCAGCTACCATATATTTGCACCAGCTGAAGCTCCGTGAACTCGAGCTACAGTCAGTAAGTAATTAGCGACAAGTACGACCGAACGCCGACTGGGAGCTGAATGATGGCATGGAGCAGCAACAATTCAAGCTGCAAGCACAGCAGACGAAACGAGTTTGTCAGAATCCGTCTCGGTTTGCTTTGAACGTACACAAAACGTGTCAGATCACCTACAGAGACTCAGAGTCTGTCATGATCAGTCAAGACCTGGCTGCTTACAGGGATTAATTTCACTTCCTGCATGCCTAGCTAGCTTGACATCATCAAGACAGAGTGACGCCGGAGGTTTAATGTCGTGGTGACCGACGAAACCCTCGGATCCGGTGGTGGCGGATCATTCCTCTTCAATTTCTATTCTCCCATTCAATCAGGGCTAACTTAAGCTTAGCTTTGCTCGCAGTGGGTGCTTGGGTGTGTGCAGAATTGCAGATCTTCTTCACAGAATTTGGGCTCCCAACTGATTCTTGCCATTTTCTGACTAGTGAATAAAAGCGAGTATCAGATTAATACTCTGCACTAAGGCGAACCCAATACCAACCATTGACCTAATACCACCCAAATGTAGGACTCTTGTTGATTCTAGAATGAGAATCTATGACATAAATACATGCCTTAATTTCACAATAAGCAAACTTAAGGCATGTATCACCGTCATAGATTTTCACTTTAGAATCAATGACAACTCTACATTTGGGTGGTATTAGGTCAATGGTTGGTATTGGGTTCACCTACCTTATGCAACTTAACCCCTAAAGGATGTTGCCCACCAAAAGAGTTGACGTAACTATGTTGTTTGTATATTGAATGTATTTGTATATTGAATGTATTTGATCCTCTATGAACACTCGAAAATTCTCAAAAAATTCTCAGGTGACCAGTAGTATGATTGTGACTAGATTTGAAATTTATAGCTTGAATGGGATTCATGTGCTACTCAATTTTCCCTTTTGTATACAAAAAGGGAGAACGTATAGAAAACTATAACATCCTTTAGGGGTTAAATACGTTATTCCAAAGATTTTGGGGGGGGCATAGATACCTATTTGTGTCCACAGGTCTTCCCAAATCTATCCACTTGCAACTTGTAAAGAGATGGGAGGAAATGAAAGACAATGGCTCTTGCAATAAAAAATAATTTTTTCTTGATTCACTCAATGGTGAATATGGTTCATTTAAGGATCACCTCATATCCATTCTATAGCTATTTATAGGGGCAATTTCAAGGAAACACTAGTAGAAAATTCAATTTTTCTATTGATTTGGTCACGTTGTTATGGTCACTTTTTGATAAAAATCTGTTGAAATCTATTAAAATCAACAAATTTATGTCAGAAAGTGACCGGAACAACGCAACCAAATCAACAGAAAAATTTGCAGTCCCCAAAGTGGTTGTGGCTCATTATAATTGGTTGCAAGGCTCTCAATGTTGCAATTAGCCCTTGGTTGATTTTGCAATTAGCCTATGGTCAGAAATAGTTGTTTATATCACCATTATAGATCAAAGAGAATCTTCCATTAAAAAATTCATATTAATTTCGTTTCATGTAATAAGATTATGGAAAAATATACAGTTCTTCCAAACTCTATCGCTGTACATGGGAAAAATTCCACATTCAAAAAACTTGAGCTCCAAATATTATTAGATGAAGAATGAGGCTTCTAGAAGTCTGTTTCAGGCCTACTTCCTTTGTTGTTCTCAATGCAGTGATGGAACGGCTGTCTGCTGTCATAAAATAAAAAATAAATAAAAAATAAAAAAATGGGTCCTAAAATGCAAAAAAAAGATAGTCTTTTTGTTTTAAAAACAAAATAAAAAAGTCTAACGTGGTAGTCGCTTCGCCACGTCAAGCCGCTGCTTCAATGCTACGGGAACGCAGGAACACAGTTGAGAACTTGCACCCCTCTCTCGGCCTTAGAAAACATCTAATGACGTAATTGTTTATATGATCAGAAATGGGTTGCTTCCCTTAGATGTGATTATTTTATGCATGAAACTCAGGATGCTTGAACATTGTCAATGGTGTAGTACTTTATGTTTTTGGAGCCACTCGTGAAGGCAATTGATCGAATTTATTTATTGTGAAAGCTTGGACCAAGTGATGCTACCATGCACCCATTTATTTGTTGTAAATAGTAAATAGAAAGACATAGAGTAAGATTCAAAATACTAAATAGCTAAGAAGATAATTATAGACTGGCAAATTTCCATTTGCAATGCTTGTAATGTTGTGACACACAATCTACACTAATATTTTATTTTTTTCAAAAAGTATGGAAAATTAAGTTAAGTGAAGGACTTCAAAGTTTGTTTTAGAGTAGAGATTCCACAATTGTTTGATACAATATTTTTTTGGACAATTCACTATGAATTTTGTAAGATTATTTACAAGTGCATCTTGACTTCACTCGCCTAGATTTAGTGTAAAGTATTGATTTGGGGAAGCATGGGTGGGAAGCGGCTTCCCCATCCCTATATTTTTCAATGAAGAACTGGGATAGGGATAGGGATGGGGAAGAGGCTGGTGGGGATGCTCTTACCAAAATTGGGTCGGTATATGGGTTTGGGTATATGGGTTTGGGTATATGGGTTTGGGTATATGGGTTTGGACCCAGATATGAATAAGAGGTAACCGGAACCCATAACGTCAATTTCATTAAATTGGCGGTATTCCAGTTCGTTGGCGCGATTCAAAACTCCTGTTCTAAGACATGCGCTTCTTAGGGCACTTATTATTTCTACCTTAGGGATTAAAGAGAATCCTTGTTAAATATGCTTAGCTAGTACACCGGGCAAGTTACGGAGCACAGAACAATGTACTAGAATTATAGTTGTTATGATACAATTGAACAGCTGATTCAGTGTCTTGATGTCAAGCAAGTTCAAATTCAAGTTTCGCAAATGCTTTTTCTAGAGAATCAGCGGAATCTTCKTCCTCTTGACCCTTTTCTTCSTCATTTGAATCTTCAATYGCTCGTCCAGGCTTCGATGGGCTTGTGCTAGGCAGCTTTTCTCTACGAGAGGCTTCTGGTAAATCATTGATTTCAGTGACGGAGTCGTTGTCCAACTCAGCCTCCAATAACAASAGCTCTTCTTCCAGCTCCGTGTCGTCTGCATCTGTCATCAGCGGCGCCTCGCCTGCACAGACATGAGCGTTCTGTTCAATTACAACCTCAAATGTGACCCGCCGGACTCCAAGAGCAAAAGCTACTTTGGTCAGAGAAAGGCATGTGATGAGGAACATTACATATGTTGGTCAAACAATARAAAAAAAATTGAAYGAAAGGAAGTTCCCATGTGACTCGCTTGAAAGAAAACACGAGATCCAATTAGGGCGTGAGGAGTTGACAACACAGCCTGTTTAGACAATGATTAATGCACGTTACTTCCTGCCGAAACAGAATCACGTATAAWAGAAAAAAAAATTGAAGACAGGAAAAAGGACTCACTGAAATGAATTACATGAAGAGGCGTATATCCTGAACTAAGGCCCATATGTATGTAAAGAGATTTCAATGTTTCAGCTCACACGCATCTCATTTTGATCTGAACACTCATGCAAACAAAAAAGAAAGAAAGAGTGGRGGCRGCACCTAGGGCAATCTGAGTTTCACGTTGCTGCGAGATGGCTTCATCYACCTCTTCCAGRCACGATTGAACCTCGGCTAAGGTAACATGGTTCTCTCTGATCGCTTGCACTCCAACCTGGACTGCATCAGTAACCTGCATTCACAAGTCCAGGTCTTGGAACCATGAAAACCTAAGAGAGATCCAGTGATACAGCATACACCCCAACATAAGATTTCACCATATCTCCTACTTGGAACTTACTTACTCGTAAGCATACTGCACCCAGGATAGTAAAAGCAAGCGTTACTCACCTTTCTGGTTGCTTCTGCATCAGCAATGGAGGTCAAGACCTCGTCAATTCTGTCCATRAAAGTCTCACATTTTCCCTTGCTAGTCGTCAGGACCTTCAGTCGCCGTGCATRTCGAAGAGCTTCTTTCTTGTMCCCAGACTTAAGAGCCAACACCGTTGTAGCTCTTGAGCTGCACAAACACCACCACATGTACTTTGAAAATTAGAAAAGGAAAAAGGCTAGAGTGAGTCCCTTAAACCTGTTTGTTGCCCATCTTAGGTCATTTTACAAGTCCTCTGGAACGCTGCCTACTCTTACGTCGCTCTCAATTCGACCTTCTCTCTGATTTCATATTCCAGGATGACTCTGTCCAAGAAAACTCCAATCTAGTATCCTACTAATCACAAGTTTGCAACTTTACAATGATAGGGATGAATCAAGCTTACGTTGTTGCTCATACTAGAAGAATTAATATTCTTCTATTCATGAAAGGAATAATCAGAGAATTTCATAGAGAATCAATGCCAAACCTTGCCGCTCGGAYATCAACAATATTTACTTGTTGCTGCAACCTTTCCAAAGTCCAATACAAGCGCAGCACATGAGTGTCCATTTCCATGACAGCGGRAACAGGCTCATCCTTGAGAGCAATTTTGATCCCCTGCAATGAGAGCCAGCACTGTGTAAACTTCCTAATTTACTGAGTTCTGGGTTAAAAAGGAGGGACAAGCACAAGAATAAGCTGCACACAACACAATACTTCCCCACYACATATGACTGTACGTTCTTATGCTGGTTCTCAAAGGGCACATTGGGGCTACCTCTCAGACAGACACCAAAATATTAAACATCAGCTACATTGTTTTCAATGATAAAATAAACATCCAATGGAGCACGCGGTTGCCAGATGCACACCTCAATCGTATCCTTCCCATCCAATTTGATGTGGCGAGCTCTGCCTTGATTAATCAGCCCCGTCATCAGAACCTCCGCAGTCTCGGAGGAACCGCAGAGTTCTCGGAAACGCGTCATTGTGACCACACACACGTGCCTCCACTCAGCTTCTGACAATGCTTGAATGACAAGGGAGCTGCGATCCTGATGAGAACCGCCCAGTTGCAAACAACTAGAAATCATTRGTTACAGTTCGGAATATACCCCTTGGGGCACACCGATAGGTCACCGGAGGTAAAGTATACATTACCAGTTCTAACGATTCCAAATTTTAAGACCACAGTCCAATAACCTTGAAGGCTTCAGAGCATTCTTAAAAGGAGCGACATATACCTTGAATCCAGCCGTTAATTCAAGGAAGAATCAGGGTATCCAAGATCCTCTTATCTGATAATCTACCTTCTTATCTCCTTTGGGACAGATCCTCACACTCAAGAATGAAAGCATTGATGCTTAGCTAACTATTAAAGCCAAGTATATTTGTTGTCAAGCACAGTCCAGCTACAGTGAAAAGTTCTCTAGAAGTTTTGAGAAGGTTGAATACAAGGTCCAAAGAAAGTGTACCTTTAGTAGAGGAGTGACGATCAGCATATCAGGCAGTCCACTCTCCGGTGGTGCTCCAGCGGATGGACCACGGACTTGGCTACCCACCCATGTGAAAACTTGTTTAAAAACTGAACCCGTATACTGAACAAGCGATGCCTGGGGCCGCATCAGCTCTTCCCTTGTTTGAAGCTCCCCAGATTTACGCATTTCAGTCTAGAAAATAAGAAAAAAATCAGATTCTATAACTAACGACTTTGCACTGCCTAAGGGCCACTGCAGTCGAAGCAACAAGATTAAGATAACAACAAACAATTGATTGGTGATAGATTTTCTTTCTCTTGCCTTGTTCGATGTCAACATTGCACTACTGTAGTCCAAGTAATAAGAATGAGCATGGCAAGGTAGTGATTACATGGCTCCTACCTGGCAAGCTAAAGATGGTCGGGACAACAATCACTAGTACAAAGGGGTATTCTATTCCACCAAGTAAATGATCACTTCTATTAGACCTTGGTGGCATTGAACCTTTCACCTGTGGAATTGCTCATCTTGCTTGGTGGAATAGAACACTCCTCGAATTAGTGAGATTTCAAGCTACCTGTAACTTGGTCACTTGTTACAGGCTCCTTGTTACCTCAATACGTCATACATCCAATTCATTATTTCAAGCTTGCGATCTCATCCCTAGTTCCACATGAAGTTGATTCCAATTATGAGTCCAATCCGATGAAACTGGTGCAATCTGAAGTCATACTAAATCTGCCTACCCATGAAATCMAWAAATTCAAAGAAAGCAAGGTATAYARCGGCATYGGCACTWGACTTCTGAGTTGATGGCAAAAGATCAATCACGAGCGTATGTAGGGGATGTATTGAATATGAGCACAATACCAGAACTGTAGATATTCCCAATGGCGTGATCCCTTCACGAAGAAACCACAAATGCTGGACCTGGAAGAAACGCAACAATTCAGCAAAACTTACAGCATCAAAGCAAAATGCAGGACCACAAAATGGACATGACATTCGATCCCAGAAAGACTCGAATCACGTACTTGGCTGGGTTCAATGGCGACCAGGCCAAGGTGGCGCGCACTCTTCACCACCAAATCCTTCCAGAAGTGCAGACGATTCTCCCAATCCGCTCTTTGGCCTGTAAAGCCCTTGTACCGAGCTCGGGCCACCACCTCATCGTCCCAGTCCGGCACCTCCGCCCTCAGAAACATCGCCAAAGGCGACTCTCGGCGCTCCTTTGCAGCCATAGCCAGACCTCACCGATACGCAAGCTACTCCCACATCCCGCTAACTCCGAACCCTAAAAATCCAACTCAAAGCAAACATCACCACCATCACACCATCACAGCTTCTTCACCAAGTTCCTGTTTCTTCAACCCTAAACTGCAACCGGGACCTGCTTTCGCGCTCCTCAACTGGTCTCTCTCACTCGGTCGACCACTAGAAATTCATTCCGTGCACTTCCGTGCACTCCGAGAGAAGAATCTTACTTCCTACACGATCCCGATCAATCCCATCACAACTTGCAAATTAGGTCTTCGAACTTAGAAGGTGAGGCTTCAGARATTGAGGAGGTGGAGCGAGGGTATTGAGTGATACCCACGAAACATCTGACGTGGGAAATAGAAGTGCACACGTGGCGGCCGGGGTGAAGGAATGAGCCTGCTGCTAGTCCGTCTRCAGAGCACGTCAATGCTCAATTCGGAAGAATGCGTGATCGTTGTTCTGTGCATTAGGGCTTTGAGTTTACAGGTTGCCTCAATTTCGAAAGATCTGTTGTAAGAATCTTGCTATGTTGTTTCCCAGAATGAAGTATTACTAACACAGATTGGGTGTGCGTGGGAGCTAGGTGTGTGCCAGCTTTTGATGTCTGGATTGGAATCAAAATGATAGAGCCGAGCACCTTTGATGCGATCGTGGTCGGCACGGGGCTGCCGGAGTCCATTCTGGCGGCCGCCATTGCGTCTTCGGGAAAGACGGTGTTGCATCTGGACGCGTACGAGGGGTACTTGTCGCCATGGGCGTCGCTCTCCTTCTCCCAATTCGGCTCGTTTGCATCAGCTGGCGGGCGATTGCCAAAACCCAGCTTYTCCCCRGAGGAGGAGCTAACGTTCYCTCCCGAGGATGTTGAGTWTACTCGTCTCGTGGTGAAGGATGCTCCCGCGCTGTATTCTTCCGTCAAGGTGTCGTCGCCGCGTGATGAATCGACGCTGGGGCGTTTGAATCGTTATAGCTTGGATTTGGCTGGTAAACATTTTTTGAATTTTTTGGAACCCTAATCATACCTTGAGGAAAATCTGTTTGAAGTTTGGAAATCTGACGAGTCGTCGTAGGAATTTCGACGATTAGATGCTTGGATGTGTGCGATTCTGAAGTAGAAGGGATAGGATTGCCCTTTTATAGGACCCAAGGTTGTGTTCTGTGCTGGCCCTCTGGTGAACGCACTCATAAATGCGCAAGCAGACCATCATGTCCGATTCAAGGCTRTTGAGGCGAGCTTCATCTGGAGGTACTGCGTCGTCTTCACCGATTCATGTCTTGGCATCTCTCTCAGTGAACATCCGAGAATCTAGGTTCTGAGGGTTTACATCAATGCGTTCGTTTCGAGTGTTGAAATTCTGTTGATTGTTTGGCGTGCGCATGTTTTACAAAGTTCAAAGTGGTGAAGACTAAGTGACTCCAAATTCATTAGAAATGCATGTGACTTTTGTAATTTTCTAGCAAGCAATTTTCGCGCCACAATCATCTTGAAATTTGTTGAGACAGGGGTTAGACTACAGGCTAGTTTTCATTCCCATGTTGGAAGCACAATGATTGTGATATTGAAGGTTTTTAAGGTGGATTCGAATGGTGAGGTAGAAAAAGTTGACACACCACTAAGTTTACATGTCTGAATTTGTCCGTGCAGAGATGGTCAAATGACTGCTGTTCCAGCATCTCGTGCTGACGTGTTTCGGGACAAGACTTTGAGCCTTTCGGATAAGCGATTCTTGATGCGTTTTTTCAAGCTGGTAACTGATTATACAGAAAGTGAGAACGGAGAACTAGCGGCTGGGGACCTCGACAGGCCCTTTGTGGAGCTTCTTCGGAGGCAACAACTCCCGATTTCAGTTCAGGAGTATGTTGAATCTGCTCCTAACAACCTCTGTAATGAAATGAGCTCTCATACACTTTGACTATCGTTTGTGTACCTGAGATGACGGAATGTAGTGGACGCCAGCTTTCCTCTTCCTGGATTGAAACCAGGAGTGATACAACTTTGCGTTTGCCTTTATCAGAATCATCCTTTATGCGATTGCATTGGTCGATGACGACCAGGAACAAAGTTCAGGTGCAGCAACCCTCATCTCAACCAAAGATGGACTTCAGAGCTTGGCACTTTACCTGACCTCCGCAAGTAGGTAAGGTGTTATTAATCCCTGAGGGACCAGAAAGCCAAGTTGGGCCTCTTCTTAATCGAGTCGTTTAGAGTTGATCATCCGGGGATTCTTTTTGTCCCAATATTATTTATCTGTTATCCAACACATGTAATGTTCTTTACTGATTCGGTAGATACAAAATTGATTCCATTTCAACTATATTTTGCACACCATGATCAATCGAATCGGTCATTTTATAACCTGGCTCCTTCAGTAAAGTTGACTCAGATAGGTGTTTCTTTAAATTTCGTATGCGCAATYGACGATGGCTTTGTTTTATTCCTGAGCGTTTTCATTCCTCAATTTCAGGTTTCCAGATGCMCCAGGTGCATTTTTGTATCCCATGTATGGGCATGGAGATGTGCCACAAGCATTCTGTCGTTGTGCAGCTGTACGCGGAGCTTTATATGTAGGAAACTGCTCTCCCGTAGACTTTTTTCCTCGTTTAATATATAGATATCCTATTTTTCTGCGGATTTGTGCCCAAACATTGGGGGATATTCAGTACAGCATTGTAGCTCTGACGCAATGAACGTGAATTGAAGAAATGTATTTGTATTGCAAGCGACTAGACTTCATTCCATGATTCGTAACAGAATGTATCCTGTCATCCAGGTATTGCGAATGCCAGTCGTTAATCTCCTTCTTGACAAGGTACTCTATATGACCATCTCGGTGGTGACTTGTTTGATATTCTAACGTTCTCTTTCTGAAACATAATTTCTGCTSGGACGACTCTACTTTACAATCTGTACCTGCCGKTTTTTTGAGAAACTACGTCCTTAGCACCTTAAGCAGGGAGGGAAAGGTTGCGTCTGCCTAACTCGTCGTGGTGGATCATGCAGGAAAGTGGGGATTGTAAGGGCTTACAAATAGCATCAGGGCAGGTTCTTCATACTGAGAAGGTGATTGTCAGTCCTACCTTCTGCGTGGAACATCCTGGTGCACTAGAGTCTACACCCACGACGACTTCCTGTGATTTCGGTGCGGAAGAAAATGCACATTTACGTTCGTCTGATGTCCCGAGTTCGTCTTCTGGAGGTCGTGAGATTGACGGAGATTCGAGAAAAGTGGCCCGCTGCCTCTGCATAACAGACCAATCACTGCAACCCGGATTAAGCACTGTTATGGTGGTTTTTCCTCCCAGTTGTGAGTCCTCTCACTCTCTATGAGATTGCCAGAAAGCGGAATAATACATGGGTTCACGATTGAACTGAAATCTTCAACCTTTTCAAAGCTTGCTGATCTATGTAAAATGTTACCAGCAGATACAATGTTATGAGCAGTCACTATACCAATGCGCAGGAATCGTACAAGCTGACTATACGGAAATTTGTGCAGCTCGTAATGGACGGAGGTCAAAGGTTGTAAGAGCATTGCAGCTGGGGGCAGCTTCTGATGTCTGTCCTGATGGCAAGTGAGTTCGCATGCTTCTTTTTACTGATCTTATGTTCATATGATTKGAGCTTGTATGCAGACTMGCTTAAGCTGTTGGAGAGTTTCATTGTAACATAATTTGAATATTCACGTTAGGTCGTGCTACTTGGTGCCTGCATTTCTAACCTGAGGCTCAYTGGTTGGTTGGACATAGGCTTTTTRGTCTGCTGATCATAATTTCYTTCAACTTCATTCATGTAGGGTAWAGAACTATGTTTCKAAACAGTGGACCTCRAGGCTCTACRTTTTGTAGTTCYGTTTGAAGGTGGTAACGATTCCTGMTGATCCTGGAATTGGATCTTTTATTTTACATCGTTATCGTTGCTTATCATTTCTGTTGTTTGTTGTGGATGTGGGTGATGGCGGATTTAGGTACATTGTCCAACTCTCAGTGAAGTGCTCCGACCCAGCAGAAGCAGAAGAAACCCTGCAGGTTGTGAAGGATTCTCTGTTTCATGAGAATGACTGTGAATCAGATAAAGAATCAGAAAAACCAAAGCTACTATGGTCAGTCTTCCTGATTCAGAACATTCCCAATCCCTCCCAGGTAACTCGGCGGATATTACAGTTCTTGCTCAAACTTCCGTTACATTTTCAGTATTATGTGATTCAGTCTCCTTAACAATGTCGTCAGTATATCCTAATATCTGCTGTAATGATCAATACTTTTGCTTGGACAGGCCACGAGCGTATTGAACATGTGCGTCATGCCGGACGAAACTATTGATTACCGCAGCATGATGAAATGCACCGAGGCGGTATGATCCTACCGCCTAGTTTTCCTGATTTACCTTCAGATCCCTTAGCATGTTTCCAAAATGATTTTGAAACACCAGCTTAAATTTTGGAAAGCAAATACTTGAGCAGAATTGCTATCAATTTTCAGTACTTCGTTCATAAATGCTTCTGTTTAAGAGGAAGTCCGTCAGTTCTGCTTTACATACTGTCTGAAATCGTCCCACTCCTTGACTGGTCAGGGTCAGCACGCAAGTGACATTTTGCTCGGAGTACGTGATAAATTAGGGCCTCACCATTTTCTGGTCGAGACAAAATTTGAGGTTTATGAATTCTTTTAGTCTATTTTCGTTTAAGACTGATCCTCGTTGTCTAGCAGATCTTCCATGAACTCTATCCAGAGAAGGATTTTTTCCCTAAGTTACCAGCTACCAGCGTAAGCGACGACGACGGAGACGTAGATGCAGATGAGGCAGATGAGCTTTGATTGTAACAGACATAAACAGTATAATTGGCTGACAATAGATCAGTTCGGCGAAGTCCATGTGAGATGTAAACTGAGAACAGTATTTTTTTATTGGGGGCAAGAGGTACATTCTGAGCTCCTAATGTAGTTGGATGGGTTAGGAATGAAGTCGCAGCATCACAACTGAAAACATTAGGCGACAAGATTGCACAGCATAATGTGACGCTGGTTTTAGATCAAAGTCAATCTTGCTCCAAATGCCCTCAATTCAACACATTGTATATATTTTCATTGAATATCGACGTGCTTATGAAAACAGCAGGCGGATGATGAGGGTTTTCATTGTGAACCAAAAGAGTTTCGTACTGGACCAAACTTTTAAAGTTTTGGACTACGCGCTCTTTAGAAATCTTTCTTTGACGATCTATTTTGGCATCAGTAGACGTTCCTGTTCTARTACTTGCATTTTAAGGTACTAAGTGACAGATCTATTGCGGCCTTCGTTGTAGTTCCTCATGGTTGTTGGACAAYATTGCAGGTTTTGATATTTTGGAGAGCCTGGTCGAATGGTGGTACTCTGTTCATGAGAATTGTGACTTCGAATTAATATTCTGTATTTTTATTTGTCCAAGGTTTACTGCAATCTTCTTGGTCACATAGAGTAATCTGAAAATATCGAAAGGTCGATCCTTTTGTTTACACTTCTCTGTTACAAGAAATTGCTCAAGTCTGTTCATGAAACATTATCAATAGAAAATGTTTCTTCGGGTATGTTATTCCCATCTWGTCTTACGTAAGTTTGAACTAGTTCGAATTTGTGAAGGAACTGCAGCAGAAAATAATCTAGATAGAGATTTCGTCGGTTGGCATTACATCGAAGAACTGTGYCCTGATCACATTACGATTAAGAGTGACTGGGTGCTGACTATAACGACTGGCTGTCAGATTTCAGTCGGAGCAATTGATTATTGTCAAGACGGACGGTATGAAAACTTTCCTTTAGAATATTTTCTCAAGATTGAAGAGAGCCTTTTGACGGATGTTCTAGTAGCCATCTTAGCAGCATTCTCTATTACACGTAACKTGAAATTCTTCGCAATGCATAAACAATGACAAATCAGGTTACTTGCTCTGAACAGATCATCTACAAAGTACTAGTTTTGCCCTTGGGTAATTGAATGTGATTTGTCTTCATGGACAAACTACGGTGATCTCCGTGAGAAAGTACTTACTATGTATCACATTGAGTAGCTTGGAAGCCAACGCGCTGATTCTCTAAATCAAACACTATCAAATTGTTTTGTTGTTGGATGTTTCCAATGATTGAGAAGTCATCAGCAGGTCCCATGGCAAGACACACGGGACTCCCCGAATTGTCGACAATCACAAAGAGGTTGGGAACAGGAATCTCATAATCGACATCTCTCATATGCACCACCATCTCCGGAAAAGTCAAGGTTGAAGCTGAAACATCTGAAACATCGTAGCAGAGATTCAGACCATACGGAGACGCATCCACCTCAGGATATGCAATCTGCTGTCGAAAGACCTGCATACACAAKTTTTTCCACAATCAAGCAACACAGGTAYGCTCACAACATCAACTTATCACCCCGAAAAKAAGCTGTATGTYYTTATCATTCTCTRCTAGAACATTCATTCGAACATGCCAACGTTAGTGAAATTGGAGATTGCAGAATCAAGTACCGCTACGATTTGGTTGAAGGCTGCTTGTCTCCAAGAGGTAATGGTAGTTCCAGAATCAAGGATGACACCTCCATTGCCGTTGCTGTCAATGCGAAACGCTGACGGAGGGGTGATGACTCTGTGGCCGCCAACGCTGACTCCCGTCACGTTAACGTAATAATAGCTTGGATTGTTCACATTCGTAAGTAACGGCGTATACCGGACATTTGAATTTTCGGCTGCATTTCCGAACGTGATTGGACTGGACGGTGTCCGAGGAGTAGTCTGTTCCACCAAGCAGTAGGAAAAGATTTCCGCAATGGAAGGGCTCAGCTGTGAAGGCAGAGATAGCGGCCCTTGACCCAAACCAATCAACCCATCCGCTTCCGTGAATGTACCTTGGTTGTTACGCCCGCAGCCAAATCCTACATGTGACAGCGCCGAGCCTTCWAGGGTGACAGTCTCAAAGGCCAAGTCCCCACGGGTGCTGGAGCCATCGCCATAGGCATAAGAGTACGTGCAGGTATTTCTCACACTGCAATCTGTTGGCCGAGGAAGAGCCTGYCAATAAGCAAATCAATTAGTACTTTGGAGTAATTGTTTGACTGTTACCTTATCATTCGGGTGCAGTTTTTTGACGTTGGTTTTCATTTTTCTGACTTCATATCAAAAAGTAAGAAATCTTGTGGCTGAACTAAAATGGGTGTACGAGGAGTGTTCAAGTGGCGCTAACACTGCACAAAGTGTCCGTGCATCCCGCTTGTGAGTAGGAGCTGGAGGCCAACGGGTTGAACAAGGCGTTGGGTTGCTGGAAGCAGCGCATGCAGGGGACGCACTGAACCCAGCACAGGTCGCTGCCAGTGTCAACAATGGTTGTGAATKGCTGTGGAGGTGTGCCCAAGGAGAAATGCATCACATACTCGCCACCAGCAACGGACACTGGGCTCTCCAAGTCCTCTGAGAGACGTWGGAGCTTCTTCTCCAGTTTCTCGATGCGTCTMTGGCTGCGTTTCACGGCATCCAGAAATCTCTCACTCAGAGATTTCGCTGATGTGTTTGTTTGCAAACCGTCCCTATGCATGAGGTGGGACCGTAAGACCTGAAAACCAGAATAGTAGCCAGGTTAGTCGCTCGGATAKTTGCCATGATTCSAATGTGATCATTGTGCTAAATATTTGTATTRRASTGACCTAGAAGTCTCTCTCKTTTCAAGCTTCGCTCTAACTCTATGTTACAATTTCTTCTAGTACGTTCTTCTCTCTGGTATTTGTGCTACTCTCAATTAATCTGTTCTCAAGCCTGTCTGATATCTAATTACCAGTCATTCGCGCAACACCTCTTAGATGAATTAATAAATTACAACCTCTCATTTCACCTGCATGTTCTTCTAGWATGTCTGCAAGCGTGAGGATTCTCAAGTATAACCGTTACGTATTTGGATCYGCAAGTMATTTATGTGGTGTTCTYCCAACAGACACCTCCAATMGCCAWATCCTTGATTTCTTACATTGGTGYKGTCTGCAGCATTCGAGAGACYACGCTTTGGCAGCTCCARCTTTCGATCACTRAGGATGYGGACCCCTCGATAACTCTGACCAACGCACAGAAGCTGAACGAGAACTAGAGCACACAGCACAACGTCCCGCGTCATGATGCCYATATTGCAGAGRACAAGGTKGCTAGATGATCGATCCAAAGGYCTATCAGGAWCTCAAAGGCTCCMCAGCTGGAGTATTTGAATTGCTAGTGTGCTAGGTAAGTTGAGCTTCAGCTTGGATATTATATACTACTCGGGGGGCAGCTGTAACATGAGCGATCAGCGGAAGTGGTGTTGTGAGGGTCCCTTGTTCCTAGTGATTCAGGAAAGGAAGAAGCAGTAGCAGCTGGTCCGAATTGGTTTCATGGAAAACAACAAAACGATGCAATCAAGGGAAGCAGAATGGGCTGGATTCAATTGCGGGTTTTTTGGTTAATGAATCATATAACCGTTCTCTGTTTTTTCAGAAGTTACCATCACCGTCATTATCATTTTGGGGGCTCTGTAGTCGATCCTGTAAATCGCTGACTTGTATTTTCTTGCATCAATCCTGCTCATTAATGATCTGATGAAGTTTGGGAGTTTTCAATCAAACAATACCTGCTTAGTAGATTGATGTCTTCCGGCATGTTTATGATAAACTATTAGAGTATTTACCACTGTTGTCCGAGCCTGGTTACTGATTCAGTTCCAAGCTGCAACTCTTCTGTAGCAGACTGCAGCTGGTCATTCTGTTTTGAACTTAGAATTCCTCTTCGTGCGTAAGTATGTTTGTAGAGATCTTATATTTGCTGTCGGAACTAATGTAATTTAGTAGCCGCCCGGGAGGTTAAGTGTGACGAAGGAGTCAATTAGAATTAGTTCAACAACAATGTAAGTTAAGCAAGTTGGCCTTTCGAATGGTTGATGCAGCTCCGTCTCCAATTCAAAACCATGGAAATAATGGCCCAAGCAAGGGCTATCAGCTTCAGATTTCGTGGTCAAGTCTACCAATGCTGATGAATGCTGATGGGCAGATTGTTATTTGCGGAATAAGTTCGTTAACGCTTCTGGTGTGAATGTTGTTTACGTTGTGCGATTTGATATTGTGGATCGATTTCTGCACTGTAGGTGACGAAGACAATACTCATGTTCAGTTGGCAAGATCGMTCTCACTGTTGCTTTACAAGAGCAGTTGTGCCTCTTCTAGGGTGAGAATTAGGTGGTGTGTGTCATCCCCAGGATGCTATTTAGTACGTTAATTTGCTGTTCAAACATTGCATGCTTTCATTGGCAAGCAAAATCATCAAAACAGTTTTGAGTCAATACAATTTGTATGTCTCTTTTCCGCTGTYACTGCATCTCAGATTTGGCAAAGAGGCTGTGGGACTGCGAACAGGAATCCACAGGTTATGGATGAAAACAGGTTATGGATTTCATTTCCATTACTTCTGTCCATTTTTTCCTTAACTGCTTACATTCCAGGTGCGTGTTGCCCCACCAACAAGAAAACGAAAATAACATTTGGCTGATAAGGGATCATCTGCCTAACATTAGCTGGATTAACCATTTCTCAATTACTTAGAAGGCAAATTCAAAACAAATTGGTTGATTTACCATAAATGTTGCTCTTAACCTCCAAAGGACCCCTTGAGTTGCCAAGCAATGAGAGAGGTAGTAGCTCATTTATAGACCCGATTGGCTCATAGCATAGTCATTATTTGCAAGTAATAGGCCAACAAGAGGAATTGAGACACACGATGATTAATCATGTCAATCTAAAAAAACAAGAAATTTGTAGTTATCCTATGCTCTTCATCATGATTGTCTCTACATCTCATGAAGAACCATAATTATGGTTTGTAATGTGGTTGCTTGGAGCCAATCCAAACAAACTACATCACTGTGTTGATATACGTGCCACTACAAGATAGAACTATGTCATTTATCTTTTTCAAGCTTGAAGGAGCAATTGTTTAATAAAGATTGTTTTGTTGATGATTGGACATGCTTTGTTTAGAAGGAACTTGAAACTTGTTGAAATCCATATTGGAGAAAAGACTTTGTCTATCAACTTGAGTTCATGTTAATCCTTAAAGGACCATAAGGCCACCATGGCTTCTGCAACTACATTTGTAAAAATTCAAAAGAGAAATTTCACTGATAGTCAATGAACAACAAAGAGAACCTTGATGATTTTTTGTTGAACTCGTCAATGCAATCCAATAAAAAAATGATTGAGTGTGTAATTTTTGGTGGATTTTTTGAGAATAGAAAAGGTACTCTAGGTTGTTATTTCACATCTAGAATATTAATGTGTGTATGAAATATTGCCTAATCGAACATTTTTCATTAATTTTGTCAACGGTGGCAATTTTCCAAAAATTTTGCAATTTTGTTGATTGTTTGTCCAGAGCTCGTCAAAGAAACAAGAATTGTGCTCAAACTCCCCTTGTTCTTTAGGGATAAGTGTTACATGCGTGAATGATCAAGTGTGGTGTTGTACACTTAGTTTTCGTTTTTCTATGTAATGAATATTTTGTGTTTGTCATCTTTTAGCATCAACGGGAGTATGTAGAGAGCAACTACAAATGATTCCAAGGCAAATAACAGACTTAATTGTGAAGGTTGTTCCTAGCTATAACAATGGTGTCAAAGGAAGATTTAATCTAAAAACAGTATAATTAACCCTTAAAGGACAAGAGGGACGTTTAGAGTCCTTTGAATGATAGAAACCAGCTGTAGTGGATGCGAAAAAGGTATTTTTCATCAGTTATTTGGATAAATGTGAAAGTAGAGATGTGCTTTGACTTAAAAATTACAAAATAGGGTCAATGAATGTATTGTCATTTTTAGCTACTCTAAATTGTAACACAAATCAATGGAAATTCATGCCCATGTTGACAACTCCCCTCATGCCCATCATCAAATTTTTAGGCGTTGTACTTAACCTTTAGGTGCTCTACAGTTTAACTTCCTATTGTTTAACACTCAGCGGTCTACAATCCGCAGACCGCCTTTTTCCTTCGGTAATAGGTCCGTCTTTTAAGGGTTACGAAGCACAATACCAAACTCCATTAACGCCTAAAGGACCAATCTGCATTTCTTAGCAATATAGCAATTTTGGGCAGTTTACTACGAACGGAGTTGTTATTTTTTTTCATTAAAAATTTCACACAATATGTGCCCAAGGAGAAGTTTTTAAGCCCAACAGTTTTCATAACTATTGACTACATGGTTAAAAATTTATTGCATGAAATGTGATTTTCAGTAATCGGTGGGTAGTCTGGGCAGATCAAAAAAGTTCTTTAAAAATCAATTTTTCAAAAAATAAAAAATCGAAATTGATTCTCTAGAATTATACATACATGGAAAGCTTTGAATCATTCCATTTTGATCAATGAGATTAAATTTCTGAGGAGTTTGACTCCATACCTACCCACAAGCTAAAACTCCTCATAACTTTCATCTCATTGATCAAAATGGAATGATTCAAAGATTCCCATGTATGTATAATTCTTGAGAATAAATTTCAATATTTTAATTTTTGAAAAATTGATTTTTAATGAACTTTTTTGATCTACCCGGACTACTCGCTTACCACTCAAAATCACATTTCACGCAATAACATTTTAACCATATTGTGTGAAATTTTCAAAAAAATAAAAATAAAAACTCCATTCATAGTGAGCTGCCCAAAATTGCTATGTTACCAAAAAGTGCAGTTTGGTCCTTTAGGGGTTAAAGTCCAATTTTGATGCTCCAAGGTGTTTTGTCTTGAGTTTTTCTCAAACTCCAATTCCTAGGTCTGCATTGCACACATTTTACAATTAAAACTAGTGTCATCTTGAAATCTTCAACCATTAATTTATACAAATTTCTTTAAAGCATATAGCATTTTTGAAATGTTTACAAAAGTTTCTTTACATCTCTATCAGCATATTCTAGTGTGCACTTTCAGGAGAAGAGAGCCAGAAAAAGGAGCTTATTCGCAGGTGACACCAGCAAGGAAAAACGCTCAAAAACCAGTTACTCTTCCACACACGTTCCCGAGGAATGGTGGGCAGCATGGTCAGATGAATAGCTAGACAGCACGTTCCAGATCTACCCCCTTGAAGTGAAGATAGGTCATCCAAATTCCTCTCAATATGGCCAATCTTCTCCCGGACACAACGCAGGGATACGGAGGTCCTTTTGGCCATGAGAGCAGACCGCTTATGTGCCATCCCGACCCCACTATCAGTAGAATTCTAGAGGGAAGGCCTCCCACCAGCCAACATAAAAGGTACCATACTCACGGCACTTCAGGAACACGCCAAGGAAGTGCTGAGAGAACCAATTGCAGTTACCAATTGGGATGCAGTTACATGGTTCGGGAGATGGGACAGCAAAGAAGATGCGTAGGAGCTCATGATCCTGGCTATTATCCGTGTTCAAGAGAACACCAAAGCAGCACGGAAACTCCCTTGGTCTTGGATGGATTCATCATTCATAGCCACATTTAATCCCAACAGAGGCAGAATCAAAGCGAATGCGCTTCTGAAAGATTCAGCAGCTCTGTACAATCCTGAGACAGATGAAGTTGACGAAGGGGATTGGCATCCAGGCCATTAAGCTTCCCTGCGCCCGGCTTCGAAAAGAGTCAGGATATCCGGCCTAGACTCACGACAATTGTCCTCAATGGCGATGGAGATGTCGATGACAAAGGATCCGCACCCCCCCCCTCCGCGCGTATGATGATGGACATTACCATTAAAATTGCGACCCTGAACATTCGGGGATCAGGGGTCGGCTCCCACAGTTCACAAAAGCAAGTACACATAAGGTGACTATTTGAGAGAATGACAGATTCCCCAGATATTTTGCTCCTGCAAGAACACTGGATGTCTGACAAGCAATGTGCGCGCAGATGCCACAGCCTCCCATTCCAGGGAGGATTCAGAGCCTGGAACCCGGCGTTGCGATCCCAGGGCACAGCCGATAAGTGGAGGGCAGGTTCAGTCATCCTAATCTCAAAAGCCTTGGCATGCAGGGTTAAGGATCACGTTATCATCGAAGCAGTCAGAGCTCAATACCTATTGCTGAAGACAGATTTGGGCAGGATTCTTACAATTAGCAATGCATATGCACCTACCTCATCCTCCCGCAGGATGGAATTCTGGAGATCTCTCTTGGACGCCAACATAGCAGGAGACTTCTTCATGCTAGCTAGGGATTTGAATATGGTGGAGAAAGAAGTGGACAGAACGGGGAATTTTCTCTCTTGTACCACTCCAAACCAACATGAGAAAGCAGCTTGGTCGAGGTTACTAAACCACTATGGTTTGGTGGACTTATGGAAGCAAGACCGTATACACAGAAGCTCAGACCTCAGATATGCATGGGACAACAATCGCAAGGAAGCAGCTCATTGAATGGCTCGCATAGATCGAATATACTTATCAGTCATCCTGGTCGAGCAAGGGGGTCAGTTCACACTTCACCCAATCACAAAAATTTCAGACCATGCTCCGGTGCAGCTTAAGATCTTCCCTAAAGGAAATCAACAGCCAAAACTGGACATATTCAGGTGTAGCATCCTCAAGTGATCAGAAGACCGAGCTCGTTTGCTCAATGCTTGGCATGGTGACTCCCCCCCGGCTCAAGATCAGTCCAGTATGGATCGGATCTCACAGGCCCAAAGCAGAGTCCGCATCGAAGTAGTCAAAATACAGAACGAGGCTCATGTCTCTAGATTTTGAGCCGAAAACAGGTCGCTGCAGCTACTTCGTGATGCAGAGAGGATCCTACAGGACACTCTAGGGGATACAGAAGCGGCTGCTAGGATGGAATCAGAAAAACTCACCTGCAAGACATCACACTCAAAGCATTGGAAACACAATATCACAAGGTCTTTTCGAAGTGGCTGAAAAATGGCGAACGCTGCACCAAGGAATTTTTCCAAGTATTCAAAGACGCCCAAAGGAGACTTAGCATTTTTCAGCTCAAGGTGGATGACAACACTATCACGGAGCAATGGCAGAAGCTAAGAGTGATCACGCAATTTTACCAGGCTCTATATACAGCGAAGCCGGATACTCTTGAGGTCATTCGGGCGAGGGGCAGAGTGATGCAGAGTATCTCCCACGATGTATCTGACAGACATAACAAGGGTCTTCAAGGGGAGGTTACGCTGCAGGAAATAAAGGACGCCATTCTAGACCTCACCTCAGGCCATGCGCCGGGTGAAGACGGAATCCCGACAGACTTTTACAAAGTTTGCTCAGAAGAGGTGGAGCAGGACTTACTTGAGGCAATCCGAGAAGCGCTTCGGGAAGGAGCTCTGGCCCCCTAGCATAACCGGGGCATCATAACACTTATCCCGAAAGGGGGTGACAGTACCCAAATTAAGAACTTCCGACTGATCACCCTCTTATCTTCCTTTTACAAAATCGTAGCCAAAATTCTAGCCCGGAGACTACAGGTCATCCTCCCGGAAATTATACGGCCGAACTAGACAGGCTATGTGAGGGAAAGGAGCATTATGGACAACATCTTCCTCATGCAAGAATCGGTGCGATACGCCGAAGAAACCAATCAAGATCTCACGGTGCTTCTCCTCAACTTCGAGAAAGCCTTTGACAGGCTTTCTTGGCCTTTCATGCGAGACGTGATGCGGACCAAAGGCATCCACCCAGACTTCATCTCAAGTGTAATGTCGTTATACAGTCACACAACATCCTCAGTCCTAGTGAATGGAAAACTCGGCCCGGACTTTGAACTTTCCAGATCCATCCGACAGGGATGCCCCCTTGGCCCTTGCCCCATTCCTTTTTATCGTCGTTTTTGACTCTTTGGGGTTCATGCTAGATGACCCCAAGTACGGCATCCAAGGCTTTACACTTCCGAATGGTAAAATGGTCACAGATGCAGCGTTTGCGGACGATGCTTCACTCTATGTACAGGGGGCGAAGAAGAACCTGCAGAGAGTAAAAGCCCTGTTAGAATTATTCTGCTTAGCCTCCGGTTCCAAAGTTAACTGGGAGAAATCCAACGCAGTCTGGGCCTCTCAGAACCCACGAAGATTTAGCTGGGGTGCAGACCTCGGATTAACTTGGGTTTTAGAGGGAGAAGGGGTCTGTTACTTGGGTCCTCTGGTCGGATTTAGGCTACCCAAAGACGCGAATATGGAACTCCTATTAGAGCTGCAGAAAAAAAAGCTACGCAGCTGGGCTTTGAAGACAGTCTCACAAGCGGGACAAGTTCTGATTTGTAACCAAGTCCTGCTCGCAACATGTTGGTACACAGCAGCGTGTTGCGGTTTATCACCCAAGGTTTGTGACAAAATTAGAGGATTAATCACCCAATACCTCTAGACAAGCAGAGAGGGCAGCAAAACACCAGCTCGTGTCTGCTAGTGAGCTTGCATTCTCCCGGTAGAAGAGGGAGGTTTAGGGCTCATTGATCCGTTTTTGCAAACCCAAGCACTGCTAGCCAAACTTGTAGTCAGGAGTTTATCACCGGAAGGAGCCCCGTGGAAAATCCTACTGAGATATCGTCTAGATCAAGGGAGACCGTTGGCAGACTCAAAATGGCATAAATCCCCGACGTGGTTGATGTTTAGCAGGGGCCTAAAAGCCGAGAATCACTCGCCACTTGTCATAGCCTGCATAAAAGCCTTCATAGCGGCATTAGATGTTTTTTCAGCCTTGCAAGAGCCTGTTTCGGGGTGTTCCTTGAAACTGTTCCCTGCACAAGGAACCAGCAACTATTGGTCTGAAAATTTTGAATTTCCAAAAAAAAAAAAAAAAAATCTTCAGAAATCTTAGAAAGTATAAAAAATTGAAAATTGATTTAAAAAATTATTATTTTTTTCCAAAAAATTATTTTTTAAATAACTAATACATAATTTAAATAATTAAATAATTAGTATTATTTGACGTGGCAGTCTCTGTGCCACGTCAGACTGCCTACATGGCAGAGTTCCTAGAGTTCCCAATGTGTTTCCACAGCCTGGGAACTTGCAGTCTTCTAGACGGTCCAAAAAACATCTAATGTCTAGAGAAATTTGATCCTTAGACAGCCCCAGATTCTGTCTGAACTGCTAAGACAACCCTTCTTCGGAAACCCACTCATTTTGGAGGCTGATAACGTACCCTTGGAACTCGGTCCCAATATCGGATTACACCTTTGGGCAAGAGAAGGGTTAACACAGGTGAAGCATTTCTAGAGTAAAGATAAGGAGGACTGGATTTCAAGGGGGAAATTCAGCAGAAACTGCCTAAGAAGGGAGTAGTTATGGAGAACAGACGTCGGAGAAGGTTAAAGCTCATCTCTCACATACCATGGGAGCCCAAATCCTTTCCCCTCCGAGGCAGCACAGGATGGTTTAAAGAAAGCAGAAGTCCCAACATTTTCTTCCATGATCATATATCCGGAGTGGCGGTAAGTTACTCCATTAAACTAGGCTCGAAGCTGCTCAATGAAGATATCTTGCAGCGCCCCTTCCCGACCTCGAACTTCATTCCAAAGCGCGTATGTTTGTGGTCAGCCCAAGCCAGGGGATTCACAGAGTGCAACCTAGATACTCCCCCGAGCGCTTCAAACTTTGTGTGATAGTTTAAAAACGCCAGTCTCCAAGACTTACCCTAAGATCCGAGAGAATGGAGCTTGGAGAAAAACGACTAATTTACAACTCAAGTTACTCAGCCTCTCTTTGCTTACACAGTTAGGAGAGGCTACGCCACGGTTCTCAGAAACAGACAGGAAATCTCAACGGGCACGTAGGTTATGATCAACCACAAGCTCACCAGAGACTTGCAACTTTTTTACTATAAACTTCTCTGGCATAGAGCGAGGCCGCGCAAGCCAGCCATGCTTCTGTGGCAAACTCTAAATAAAGGAATCGTCACGGGAGAGTGGCTAGCTTTGAGGATTCCATCGGTAGATAAGAGCTGCCTCCTCTAAGGTTTTCATTTAGAGACTGCTAAGCATCTATTTTTGGAATGCAAGTTTGTGTCTCAAATTTGGACTCGGATCAACCTCTTTAGCAATCCCTTTAGAGTCCCCAGGATTCGATACTACATGGATGCTCTTCTGGACAGGATTAGTTTTCAGGAAAGTGGTAGAATTGATAAATACAAGTATGAAGCCCAACCTTGAGACATACTTAGATCTTTCATTGTGTGGCATATCTGGGTGAATAGATGCAACGTACGCTATGGCACCCTGGACTTCAGCGTCAACAAGGTCGTCAAAGCTGCGTGGACGTCTACTTTTCACACTGGAATGGCCATTAGTCAGGACTTTTGTTCTAGGATTCAGAACTTTGAGAAGCGTGATACTATTTAAGCTGCTTTCAATTCCCTCTAGTCCCCGGTGTTTTATCACCCGGGACTTAAACTCTGGCATTTCACCTTCCCTCGTGAGCTTGTCTTGTAATTTGTTTTTGCTTATGTGAAGGAGCTTTGTGCCCCCGCCCAGTTACTTGCGACTTTCATAGCATATACTCTTTATTTTAATATCACCAAATTGGTCATACTAAAATGAAGTGCTCTCCTAAAGTTTAACCCCAAATTAAAGTCCCAAGGTCCTTTTCCATCAAAAATCACTCAAAATTGTCATTTATATTGGAAAGAGAAAAAATATTTTTAAAATTATATTTTTGGTATATTTTACCACAGGATCTTGCACTAGACAAGTATGGAAATGTATGGAAGAAATTTCAAAAAGTTTGAATTTGTAGATTGCAAGACATTTTGCATTAATTGTGGAGAAAAAAAGGTTTTCTACAACTTTCTCGACTAGATTTTTTGACTTTGAATCTTCTTGGCTTAAAAAACTTGCACTATTAATTTCTAATTTTTTTATGTTGAAAAAATTAACTTAGAGTTTAGGAAAGAATTTAAAAAAAAAAACAATTTAATTTGCACTCATAAAAGAACTGATACATAGAAGTAGGTTTTAGATTGAAGGGAAAATTAAATCGCTAACCCCTCAAGGCGTAATAACTTTTGGACAATGAATTTACCACTTTCATATTTTCTTGCACATAGTTGTGCTTGAAATATTTGATTCTAACCATACAAAAGTAAAGATTACTTTGTCTAGTATACATGGAATTAATTAATTGTGGAAAACTTTGACCGTTGAATTTTTAGATTATAATAAAATGAATGATTAAGGATGATTGCAAGAAACACTTGTCCTATTTTCCATCACAGATTTAGTGTAGAAGTTGCTTTGTGCCATAAGTATTGCAAAAATGATTGAATGAACATGAAATTCAAAAATAAGCTTCATAAAGCAATAGAAAATATATGGATTGGGTGGTTTTTAGTACTATTGAGTACCTTTTCTAAAATATTACAGCATCAAATTTAGTAGGCTAGGTCTTCTAATAGAAACACACCTTCTCATAAGAGGGATTTCTAAAAATGTGTTCCTAGTGTGTTTTGTGTTGGCCTAATTTTTTTAATAATTAAGTTAAATTTATGTTTAATAAAAAATGGTTAATTCTAGCTTTGATTACCGGACCCATTCTCCCACATGTAAAAGCCTAGAGGCCAAGAAGCCGGGCCGATTCAAAAAAACTTAGGAAAAAGTGAGAGAGGGGCAAAAATTCATGGCCACTTTACAACTAGAGCTTGGGCCAATTCCCTTGAGGCCAATTGCACAAAATCCAACAAAGTAGATTTGTTGGAAAAAAACAATATTTTATGAAAAAAAAATTAAATTTAAATTTGACATTGGCCCCTAGGCCAAGAATTGACCTCCCATTTGTGGTGCACCCAATTCAATGATCTCGAGCCATGTCAAATCATCTCTTTGTGGAATAAAAAATTCTAACCACCAAATTGGCCTAGCCTCTAGGTGTAAAGGGATTAGGGCTAATTTTAGCCTTATATCCAATCACAATTGAGGATTTTTGGCCCCTAACACAGGAAGTCGGCTCGGCTTGCAAGTGTAAAGCAACTCTTATTATTACCAAATGCATAACGTACCCTTAGCTTCTATAATCCTCATGGCATGTTCACACTTAGCAATACGGGTGGTCTTATACGGCACTCCTATAGTATAACATGTGTAGAATTTTAGTATTTTACACTTGCAATGTTTTGTAAATGCTAAGCCTACATGGTGTTGTGCATGGCAGGCGCAAAGTACGGTGCTTTCTGACGCTGTGGGCCAGAGAGTATTTTATTATCTGGACAAATTTAAGTAGGAGTGCAATCAATCTAAAACAGAGATTTGAAACTTGTAGGGCCGTTGATTGTTAAAAGRGGTTGGGAGAAGGCGATTAAGATAAAATGGCGGTTTAAATTACTAGGACAACAAAAATCTCTTCCATTTTGCAAAGTGCTTGGGTGATTAGCGACGTTTCGGATCGGCGATCAGGAGTCTTACAAATGGAATGCAGACATTGCGTGTCTTGTTCTTTAGGTTTGTCGATCTTATGGTCTGACTACGGTATAAAGGGCAGTGGGGTTTAACCCCTAAAGATCCTTGACTATGTTCTCACCAAAAATCCTTCAAAACTGCCATTTCTAATACAAGTACCAAATTTTTGAAAAATATCATTTTTGACACATGTAACTATAGGATATTGTAGTATTCTAGTTTGAGAATATGTGGAAAAAATTTCAAAAATTTACACCATGTACATTGCAAGATATTAGAATTTGAAGTGGCAAAAATCCTTTTTTTGGTCCTGCGAAAAACCGGGCAGCTACACTTCACAAGGTCAGATCATTATAAAAAAATGTCCAAAATTGTTGTGCTTCTTTGGATTTATTCTTCAGGGCAAGTTGAATACATACATGAAAATTTTCAGATCATTTGGAGTTGTACAACATATAGGAAAAAAATAGTAAGTAGAAAGAAGTTGAGAATGATTCAAAATACTAAATTGTTAATAAATTAGTTATAAAATTAAAAAAACTCCAATCCAAATGGTTGGAATCTTGTAATGAACAATTTGCATCCAATAGCATTATTTTTTTTTCAAAAATATTGAAATTTCAGTAAAATAAAGAGCTTCAAAGTTTTTTTTGGTGTTGGGATTCCATAACTGCCCGCAAACTAAAAAGCCTCATAACTTTCATCTCAACTATTGAAATGCAATGATTCAAAGCTTTTTGAGTACATATAAATCTGCAGAATGAATTTCAAATTTTTATTTCTTAAAAAAATGATTTTTTCAGATCTGCCCAGACTGAGAAACAAACAACAAATTTTGCAATAACTTTTGACTCATATTTTCAAATGATATGAAATTTGTGTAGATGAAAGATATTCCTTGTCTCCACATTCTATTGAAATTTCAGCCGAAAATATGCAAATCTCCAGTCACACGTACCTGCCCAAAATTTGTATGTTGCCAAAAAACGCATGTTGGTTCTTTAGGGGTTAAAATGTGGTTGCGTTGTGAGATCATATGTGCATCTAGTGGTTTGTGGGGTTAAGATGGGGTTGTATTGTGAGATTGTGTGTGCAACTGGCGGTTTGAGGATAGGGGTGTGAATTGTGGATCTGATGGGTCCTTCGATCGAAACCTTGTTCAAAAATCAGATGTTTGTGTTCTTTTTTTGAGCTAATTCCAGCACGGAGTAATGATGATTACTACTTTGGAGGTCCTATTTATCACCAGTAAAATCTTTCATCAACATATCCGTCTTTGCGACTTTGTAAAATTGTGCACGTTATTCTTAGATTGTTGATAGTCTGTCTATTTTCAAGTTTCAGTGTTGTTGAATCAGGAGAAAGATTGGTAATTGATTCCAAGCATTCAAGAATTCTCTTGAGGTTTCTATAGTGTAGACATTACTCATACTTCCTTTGGATTTTTTATGATGGAGAAGAAGTGGCAGTTATCCCTATACGGCAGGTTCTTTGTGTAGATTGTATTCTTTCTACTTGCCACATTTAGTTTGAACCTTCAACAAGCAATTCTTGCCGTTTTTCCGCAGTTGATGTTCACAGTGCTATGATTATTAATGCCAATGATTATAAATGCGAACGTATAGTTGGAGCCTGGTAATCGAATGTTATCTAGGCAATAATGGTGGATGCACTTCAAGTTCAGAGGTGCTTCTTCTCTTTCACTGAACATTGGATATTGGAGTTAGCATTCTCAAATTGTCATCTTGCATTTCATAAGATTTTCATCTTTTACATAAACAGATTTTGTTGGTTCAGTTTTATACTTCTAAATATGTTGGATACATTGGTTTTCCAGGACATATATGAATAAGGTGTAAGGTTGGTGGATAGTGTTGGAGATTGTTGCTTTCATTGAAGGCTTTGAAGCTCGTTGAACAGTGTGTGGTACCATTTTCTTCATTGTTGATGTAGTCCTACTCGTGCCTGTTTTAATTGTTTATTTAGATTTAGTAAATAAAACATCTATGGTTCAAACTTGACTATATTTTTGAAGATTCCAAAAATGAAATTCATGAGAATAGAAGAAATATATGCATAATAGCCATGCAAAGGGAGATCCAAAAAGTTTCGAGCATTTACACTCCAATCGCAAGCCAAGCTAGTTAGCCATAATCTTAGCTCTCTTCACAATTTTTAACGAAAGAATCATTTAGCCACGACAACATAGATAGGGCAACAAAAAACAAAACAAAGTGAACTTTGCACCCAACAAACTTCTAGGAATGAAACCCATGACAAATTGCTTCTTTAAAAGTTAGAGTTGAAGGTCAGAAATTCAATGTTAAATGGTTTTTAAGGACAAAGCCCTCACACGACAACAAGTTGTTTGGCATGTGTGAACACTAGAAAACTTTTGATGGCGGAATTATTATCGAAACAACACAATGAATGCATTACCATTAAAATAAAGGCATTGTTGTCACATACCTTGTCTTGCCCGACAAGGAATGTATATCCTGAGACCATTACCATGGTGTCCGGCCTTGTTTCCTCTTGAATAGTTGCAAAGTGACTAAGAGACTTTTCAGTAGCATTGAAAATAAGCTCGACTGGGAAATGGTACTGGCTGTACACCCTAAACAAGTGAAAGAACGACAGGAAGCGGGATCCAACAAATAACGAGGGTTTAGAACATCATATTCATTAACTTGGGAGTTAACCCCTAAAGTCCCAAGGCCTTTTTTCTCTCAAAATCCATTCAAAACTGCCATTTCTATTGCAAGGTGCAAAGCTTTCAAAATTTTCAATTTTTTTGCATATCTAACCATAGGATCTTGCACTAGACTAGTATATAGATGTGTATGAAAATTTTCACAAACTTTGATTGCATAGATTGCAAGATATCTGCATTTAAAGTGAAGAAAACAAGCTTTTTTTATACATTCTAAGAGTAGATTTTTTGGCTTTGGAGCTTTCTAATCAAATCTTTTTGCTCTACTGAGCTTGAATTTAAAATTTTATGTGTTGAAGATTCAAGTTGAGGATTAGGGGAAAAAAATTCAAGAAAAACACCCTTGATATTCAATCATTAAAAAACTGTTAAGTAGAAGTAGGTCCAAGATTAGAAAAAGAACTAAATGGTTGATAGCTCTAAGATGGAATTGAAACACAATAATTCCAACGGTGAGATTGTTTTGGCAAGTAAACTTAACCTTGTCCAACAGTTTTTTTCAAAAAATTGTGAAAATTTCATTTAGAAATGAATCCTATAAGTTATTTTCTCAAGAAAATGCTTAAATTGCCCGAAAAACAAGATTGTCCATAACTTTCTCATTATTAGGCCAAATAGAATGAATCAAAGCTTTAGATGTACACAAAAGTATAATCTTTGAGAAAAAAATGAAAAATAAAAAAGAAATCATATTTTTGTGATTTTGTTTTTTGCCCTGCGAATTGAAATTTATGCATAGTATGGGCATATGGCATAACTTTTGCCCCCGGGCACTGATTGAGACGAAAATTATATTTTCAGAAAGCTAATGTGGCTTTCTATCATCCAAAAAAGTTTCAAAAAATTATATCAAAAATTGAGATCACACAAGCCTGACCGAAATCCCAAGTGTCCCCCGAGGGGACACTTGGGACTTTAGGGGTTAAGGAACCTCCCAAAATAATTGGACCCATTTATAGGCCCAAAAAATCAAGTATTGTTGATTGAAATTTAAGTTGAAAGGATTTTATTTCTTTAAGTGGAAATTGGAATTTTCCATTTACATAATAGTACCAAGAAATAGAAGAGTATCTCCCTTCATAATTGATCAACGTGTATGAAGAATTTGTTGGGGGGATAGTTCTCTGGAAGTCATGTACGCCTGGTAGATAGTTCTTTCCGTGGTGCCTCTAGGCAAAGGTTTTAGGGTGAATAATTTGAACTTGTAACCAATAATTAAATAGTGGCTCATACCTATTAATATGTATATTTCTTGGATATTTGATTACCCTATTGAGTTAGGGTATACTGTGAGAGGTGTACATTTGCGAGACTGATAGTTAATTCATTTGTGTGATTGGAGGTCTGGGTTCGAATCCTGTTGACTTCCATCTTGTTAAACCGTGGGTGCTATCCTGATATTGAGCTACAGTTTCTACTTTTGATTTCACACATAGGAATATTAATATTTTTTTGTATCTCAAGTCAATCTGTCTGTGTACAATGAGGGTGTCTTCTAAATGATAAATAATGGTGATAATGATTATTTTTCATATAAGTGCAAATTGTGTTTTGGTTTGAGCACCAAGTTATGAGCTGAAGAGTTGGTTGTATGAAGCTAGATTTCTCATTTAGGTGGTCTGAGTTCAATTCTCATTGAATTCGTTTGACTAACTAAGAGAAATATGTGACTTGGTGTTGCTAAGTGAGCTTTGCAAGCAGGAAAGTTGTAACAACCAACTTGCCCCCTATCCGTAAATGTGACAAATGCTTAACAAGCTAACAAAATAAAAAAGTGATTTTATCGACTATTTTTTGTCCAATCCAACTATGTTTTTAAAACGAAATTACAAAGTGAAAAACGAAGGACAAAGTTGTCAACGTATATACCAAAACATGTATAATGCAACGGTAAATATATTAAAAGCAAAGTGCAAGTGCACTTGCTTCAAGCAAGGCAATTCATACAATATAAAAAACTAGTCCCAATACAAGTATATAAAATCTAAATCTAAACACTGCAATTAATATAAAACCATCTACTTTATGACACACAATTTAGAAGTCTATAGATCTTGTGGTTATCCGAAAAGAAAAACCAAATAACAGAACATGAAAAAATACTACAAAACATATTTCCGTATACCATAAAGTGTCTATATAGTACTCCATAMATATTCAATCAGAATTGTACAAAGACAAGGTACCATTGATGACTTCAACTTAAGCGGATGGGATCTTAAGGACACTCCATGGTGTCCTTTTTCACTCTAGACTTCCAAGTCGTTACAAGAGAATTTGTATTCTCCCAAACTGGAATTTGGAACTCATTCACTTTCTAACACGAACCTTTGGCGGAGTCCCATCCACGATAGAACTCTTGGACGTTTTGCTCTCGTGACGTAGGTCGAAAGTATTGAATCAACACACAATTAGGATGATCCGGGTTAGAAAAAGGATTAGACAATGTTCTTGCAATCCATATTGGCTTCGGATCGTCGTCGGCTGGTCGTACAGCGACAAAATATCTTTCGTAAACATCACGCGCCACCCAAAATGAAGGCAGTCGGCGATTGCGAAAGCTCMCCACGAAGGCATCATATTCAACAAACTCTTCACAAACCTCTCTTTCGTCATCAAGTTTGTCTTCCTCTGTTATTTTGACGCAAGTAGAAGGCCACAAGCCGTCCCTCAAAACCATAGACGGTTCAATCGGCTCCTTCAAGGTTGCATTCACCGCTCGCCAATAGAACATCAAATGTTCAAATCGTCTCCTGTATTCTCCGCTTCCGTCTTCATCACATGTCTCTCAATACTTGATGAAGCCGAACAAACTCTTGAATATGTCATCCATACTCCTCATGGGAAGGTGCACGACAGGCAACGGCTTTCCACGAGGCCAGGCACTCCATCCTTCTGAATCCTCTTTCCACAATTTGATCCCATCCTCAGGGAGCCAATCAATGTCAGTGCAGTAAATCTTGTACTTCATGATTGGAACTCCCACCGAATTCAAATAAAATTTGAATTGTTGTGCCTTCGTATGATCAACAAGTGCATCTTTCCCTTCACAAAGTGAGCCTTCTATGAAGGTCTTGAAATCTGGCACCTCCTCAATAAGATGGAAAATTATAGGTATCAAATCGACGTCCATGAAAGACTTCATCAGGGAGACATGGATGGGATGGTGGGAAAGTTTTCTTTCTTTAGTTGCATGCTCCAACTCCCAAACAAAGCGTCAATGTTGTCATGAGTGTAGCCAACCAACATAAAACTGACGTGAACTTCACAAAATATCTTCTTGGCAACAAGAAGGGACCAAAACGCAAATACAAATCTATTCTTGTTGTCTCCCTCGGTGTTGTCCATTTGAACATTCAAAACTAGGGGGACTGGAGTTGTTGCAATAGGGACTTCAGGTGCAGGTCAAAGCGAAGATTTGCACATATCCGCTCCTTGTAGTACTGCACGAAAGATAGGAGCAGAGCCAGATCCAACAAACAATTCCCTGGAAGAGTACTTGGGAGGAAGTTCAAGGTTATGGAGAAGTTTTGCGAACGATCTTACTGTGTACTTGGAGTCATGATGGAAGATATTAAGACCGTAATGTGCATAACGCACATCACCATGTCCGTGGGCAATCATTCCTGTCACCAATAGAGGAAGCTTCATGAGCTTGTCAATTTACTTGCTCTTGTGCAAGAAGACAGGGGAAGCCGTCTTCGCATGATCCATTTTATCATGCATGATTGTCAAGCACTCAATGAGGATAAGCGCTTGACTTATAACGATTAGCATAATATTGGTCTCAATGTGCCCGAGCTTTAGCCAAATGCCTATCCAAGTGATGTTGCCATTTTCCCTTCAAGCCAGTACAAGATTGCCTTTTCAAGGTCTGCAATCTATCACACTTAGTGACTTAGCACATCGAGCGAAGTTATCTCTGGGCTTCTCTAGAAAATATTGAGGATAATTCAATTTTCTAATTTTGCTGATATTTGAAGCCGACACTTCCTTCAAACCAAATGCAGCATTTGCTAAATTCACTTCAGGAATGGTCTCTTTCCATGTGAAGTTGGCCGGTAGAACCATAGACACCACTTTCTCTCCAGAGGGAAGAGTGTGCGACCGGTGTGGCATATGGTCCGTGGACTTCTCCAAGATGGTCTTCAACATTGCAGTTGTTTGTAACGTATGCTTCCGAGGCTTTTGCGTTCCCAAATTACGATGCGACTGAGGTTGTTCTCTTTTAGCAGCATACCCTTGAAAGCAATGAAACGTGGTCTTGGACACGCTCGATATATGCCGCCACGCAACCAAAAAAACATCAATCCCTTTGACAATAACCACTCGCTTCCCTTCAGCATCATGATGGACAGATGCTTTAAGGCAACAACCTCTTCCAAAGTAAGATCTCTCCTCAAAAGTTCCCCTTCTAATTGGCTGACAAGAAGTTGGTTCGTCGATGCAGCAATGGTTGCCCAGTTTACTTCAAAACCCATCGATTCCGCAATGTAGCCGTTTACCACCCAAGCCATGAGCTCATTATTTGTAATCTCAACCTCCCCATAAATTTTTGCACACAATTAGAGAAGGTCTACCCTACTTTTTGGACTCAGGGTACAGTTGGTTGTCTTAAACGTTGAATGCTTTCCCCAGACTTCTTCAATTTTCTCAGGGATCACACAAGCCATATTAGAGGAGTGCTTCGGGTTTAGAACCCGTCCACGTAAACCTCTCTCATTCACAAAAAAATTAGTCATCTAGAGTTTAAGGGCTGCTAACTCTAGAAGCAACTCTGTAACAGACTGAGGGGCTTTCACAGACTTTGGCTTCTTGTCAAATAATCCCCTCCTCTCTCTAAATAGTTTCGAGGACTCTCCCCGCACAAACTCTGACTCCATTTTAAACTATCCTAAACCCTAAGTACTAAACTTCAATGCAAAAAGCGAACTGATGCCCTTAAATCACGTGATTGAAGAGGTCACTAGAAGTGATACAATGCAGAGACACACTTAAAGTAGACCTGGCCTTAAACCCTAGCGGGTTGACAACAAAACTTCAAGGTAGGAACATCAAAAACAAACCATCCAAAAACAAGTTCTAAATTGATCCGTCACTGCGGTGATGATCCACAACTGCACCCTAAACCACTGAAGCTCTATAATTCAACTGTAACCACGCGCTGCAAGCCAAACCTACACAAGATTTACAAAGTTTTGAAGTTCAGCTCATCTCAATACCTTGAGCGTAGTCTAAGCACCACTTGGGCAAAACACGAAAACCGCGCAAACACCTGAATTGGACAATGTGAGCAGTTCCTGAGCGAGAAAATTGAAAAAAACCCGTTAGCTCGTTGTCGGAGAGTTCCAAGGCTTGTTGTCAAGGAGTTCCAAATGTGGTGCTGCACATTAACTGCGTGTACTGCAAATTAACTGTGGGTACAGCTCATCCAAATCCTAGTTAAAAGCAATCATACAAATTAAGCACCCATAGGATGTTGACTTTGGCTCATTTTATCTCATGTGGACCCAGGATGCACATTACCCTCCTCAACAAGGCCAAGAACATGAGGCCCTTGTCCGTGCATGGGGAGCAAAGCAGTCAGGGAGTCAGTCAAGCATTGATTCCTCAAGGTATTCCCGAGATGGGTCGTAGTCACACCCGGATGAAGAAAACCGACAAGTTCTCGCAGGGAGATTCGTCGCAGATACCACCCCCAGCTACGAAAACTAAAGGAAAGAAGACCAAGGATGTAGCCGAGAAATCATCGCTCGGGGATGAGAGTATTGTCTCAGAGGTGACTGACATCCCAAAAGACCTTGGAGGGGATGTCAAAGACATAGACTATGATGAGTCTAACAGGACATACGAGGCATTCTGGGCGGAGTGGACAGACTCTTACATTCCAGAGATTGGAAAGAAATACGTTATCCCTTTTGCACAGCTGGAGATTTCGCCTGAAAACCTCAACATTTGTGGTCTTAAAGAAAGAGGAATCATAAAATGCCTCAACTTCATGTTGAACATGCCTAACCCGGACAAGAAAATGACCCTGTGTACTATCCCAAGGACGTCCAAGGAAACCCAGCAGTTTTGATGAAGTGAAGAGTGGGCAATTCTACATGGTTATTGGGCAGCACACAGTTGAGGCATCGAGGCGAATGCAAAAGATGCCCACAGTTAAGACAAAGGCCGAGAAGTTCACCGATTGGGAGTGTTTCATTGTCTGGAATAAGGACAACCATATAATCCAAAAGATTTTGGCCTACTACAATCGGGTGAACCATTTCCAAAATTTCACACCGACCTGGGCCACAAACATCTTTGGCGCCAGATTTGTGTGGGAGAAAATGGATTGCCTTACACCTCCAAAGGAGCCCAATGAGCTGGACAATCTTGACCATTGCAGCACTGAGCACTCCGTCGGACGATAAAGGATGCAAACAACCAAAAAAAGTTTAAGGTAAGCACGAGTATATATGTTGTCCATTTATATTATGTAGTGAAATTACTGAGTTCCGTGTCTTGGTTTTTTAACTCGATCCAAGTTGAACTGATGAACCTAAAAATGCTTGTTTCTATCCGCAGGAGTTTTCCGATGCCACGAAGTTCCGATTKGCGATGATTGAATTGCGGAAGCACCATGGGGCATTGAACAAAAAGAAAGACAAGGACGTAGACATCCACAACGAATTGAAGATTATCACTACTTCAAAGAATATTTACGACCTCTGGTCTGAGTTCATATCATCGCACTCTCAGGGGGAGCTCACTAACCCCGAATCCCTTCTCAAGTTCAACCAGCTGAAGAACTGGGATCAAGAGAAGGACGGCGTCATTCCCAAGGAGTTTTTCAAGTGGCTGGGGAACTGCTCGGGGAGGGATCTGATGAATCTAGCCATGCATCTTCTGAGTAGGACAGTCAGCAGAGATCATGCTTACCTTAAAGTGACTATGAAAAAGGTCAATACTGTCCACCTTGACATCTATAGTGCCAAGGAGGGGCTAGAGATGCAAGTGCAAACAAATCACTCGAAAGCAGATCCACTTCATGAACAGCAGCTTGGGGTTGTATAGTGCCGAGGGAAATTTTTGAAGGGACAGGATGAAAGCCTTCAAGGTAGCGCACAGTATTACGAAGGCCAAAAAGAACACCCTCTTTACTGTCCAAGGGGAGAATTTCTTTTCTTTGGTGAAGATGCCATCAAATAAAAACAAGTCTGTGAGTGACCTGTCCCCATTTGCTGCAGAGTTTTTCCGCGTGTTTATGGAAAGCAAGGGGAAGTTCACGAAGCCCTCATCCAAGGTGTATTATCGGCCCTACAGTTTAACGGATGAGGTGCTAGGCGATTGAGAGAAGGACATTTGGGGAGAGATGACAAGCTCCGAGATTAAGCTTGCGCTAATGGATTTCCGCAACATTCCTGGGGTCATAAACAAGGGGTCAACGAAAGACGGAATTCCGTACTTTCAAAAATTCATGGACCTATTAAAGGACATGAAGGCCCCCAAAGCCATAGATCCAACAATGTGGCTTTGGATCTGTGGGGAGAAGGACGTGGAGGTTGATCTTCGACAGCTCATTCGTACCTTGGCGTATGGTGAAAAATACTATGTTCACTACACTAGGTATGTTCCATCAATGTTTGAGAGGTTGGAGGACCTACCCAAACAAGCGTCTAAGGCTCGAGAATCTGTGGAGCTGATCTTTTTAGTGAAGAAGATGACGAAGATCAAGACGAGGGAAATCCCAAAAAAGTTTGAGGTCACCGTCGATGGAAGGTATTCGAAATACCAATCCAATAATGACATCAACTACCAAATCTACAACACGGAATTGAGGATGGAATTCTACCTCTCGGTGTTGGATCTTTTTGTCAATCCGATGGAGTCCGTGTTTTCTGTCTTTGCCGGAGGCAAGATGATATGCGCTACATTGGTACGTTTTCAAACATTGGTTTAATTCGTATTGACTTGAATAGATTTAATTTGAGTAATTTCGCATATCTTGACTGAACTCGAATTGCAACTTTAACTCAGTCTGAGTTGAATCGCTGTTGTTTCGATAGCTTCTGACGTCCCTGCTTTCCATGCAGATGCACTTGGTGGCTCATTATGTGGTGAGGAACTCTGAATATGGTGGTCAATTTCTTGAGCTCTCGGAGGCGTCCAAGAATATGGACATGGATGACTTCCTTGATGCGAGTTACTTTGTGGACGAAGGTGTTCACCCAAGGAAGGTCACCAAGGGTGGCTCTTCATCTGCAAGAGGCAAGGAGAAAATGACCGTCGAGGAGGAAGGAGCAGTAAATGCTTCTCGAAAAGAAGAGGCTTCCAGACAGGGTTGTCCGGACGTCCGGGCGTCCGCAGTCACGTCCGGACGTCCCCTGACATTCGGACAGGCCGTCCGCCGGGGCCATCCGTTGGGACCTTCCGTCGCGGCCGTCCGCCCGTTGGAGACGCAGACGTATGGACTCGTAGACACTCATTTTTTGAATTTTGCTAGTTCGTCCGCCTGTTTGCCTCCACCTTTCTGCGTCGGCCCGTGGCATTTGCATGTCCGCGTCCCCCTGTTTGCGTCCGCCCGACCCCGTCCGCCTGTCCGCATTCCGCCCGCCGAACGTGAGCGTCCCACAAATTCGAACGCCCGGACGTCCGATTTTGGGACGCAATTTCCCCCGGGACGTTGGACGTGGACAACCCTGCTTCCAGACAGGTAGACGACGAGGAGTGGGAGAACCCTGCAGATTTCGATACCTTGGAGGTCACCCAACGTGATGCATGTACATTCTCCGCAGTGCCCGAACCAAGCGACATGCGTGGATCCTCTGATACTTACAGGAGGAGTAACTCGGAGCCCGTTTCAGCTGCGGCCAGTCCTATCCCCATCTTCTCAACTCGAGTTTTGCAGAAGAGGAAGGCATCACTCGGTGATGCAAAGAAGAAATGGATGGAAGAGGTGCTAGAGGCAAATCAACGGGTGAATGAGAGAGGAGGACGGCAAGAAAACTTGCCTTGAGCACCAGGAGTTCTTCCAGAAGATTATGGACTCCATCCCTGTGATGGTTGCCAACTGCATGGGTGCAAGGCTGCTTCAGTCGATTGAGCCTGGCAGTCCGTTTCTGCCCCTTATGATCAGCGCAGGACCCATGGGGTCTGCGAGTAGTGCAAGGAAGTAGGCTTCAAGTTCTAAGAGGATGTCATTGAGCAAATTGGCGTTGGACGGGTCTCTTGCGGAGGCCTCACCTGTCGTGGAAACGACTGCGGAGGAGATTGAGTGCGATTGCGCAGATCATGACCACGAGGAAATCGCTCCAAATTCTCCAGCTAGGATCGTTGGGATGGAGTGTACGCGCGGCGAAGGAGGGGGTTCACGGGTGTCGTCGTGTCAATGCCACTGGAGAATAAGCAGAGGCTCAGGCCATGCCGGATGATCCAATGGCTCCTGGACATGACATCGTCAATATTGGCTCGCTTGCTKGTGCAATAGAGGCAGAGAAATTTGTGGACCCTTTGCCCGATGTTGATGCTCCAGGTTGTTCCTTATGACACACTAAGCTTGTAGTTCAACTCATCTCGACTTGAACTGCAGCTCATCCTTGTTTCCAGAAGTTCTACTAGTCAGTAGTGTGGTTTCAAGATAGTTACATTATTGTCCTGCGCTTTGTAATTATTTCTTCTCGTTAGAAGATAATGTAATAAATCTTTTTTTCTCACAGAAGCTATGTCCTGTCATTCTATACAATTGCAGGCTCTCCCACTCATGTCAGTGTCGTGCCTATCGAAATGTCACTTGCGTCAAATGTCCAAGTCAATGTTTGCTACAAGAGTCTAGAGCCTCCCGTGATTCCTGATCCATGTAAGGATCCTCTTGATAATGAAGTCGAGCATGAACAGTCTGAAATTGACGTCGAAGATGAGGTTGCAGAGGTCATCCTAAGTGATGCCACTCCACAAATAGATATACCTGAATTCATCAACCTCAATGGCCAGGCTAGCTACGTTTTCCCCAATGCAGGTGAAGGCAAATTTGGTGAGCTCGACACTCCAATATTGCAATCCTCCACATCTCCTATTCAATCTGATTCTTTCGGAATCATCAAGGTCTTCTGTCACGATTATGGCCTGATTTGCTTGTGTTGCTTCATTTCTATGTGATTTTCTCGTTTTCATTGGCAAGTGCTAGAGAATGATACAGTTGTGTAGTCGTTTAATTGTATGGGCATTTGCCATTTGGGGAGTGCGGGATAGCAGAGGGGCAAGTGGTATCATAGGTGACTTAGGGAATGTAGTCCAAGGCCCATTCACATCCAAGGGGACCGGAAAATGGTTGAATGTCATCTTGGATCTGAATGGGATGCTTTGCGTTTGTGAGGATAAAAGGTATCTTGCTCGGGACTAGAGATACAGCCCTACATTCAATGTTCCGCCGGACGTAGAAGCCCATTCCGCTGCCATGAGGAGGGTCACTATTCGACCTTATTGCAAGAGGGTCCTTCAAGAGTTGTCCATGATCGCTAATATCTTGATCTAGAGCTCCATGAATAGGAAGATTGCTCTAGCCATAACTAAACGCCTCTTCAGGGGCATAGAGCCTAAACCCTTGTATATTTTGGGGCAAGAACAATGCAATGTCATCAAGTGTAGGGGCATGCGCGGGTTGATAGTGAACTACAAATGCAGGGGACCGGACGAGGACTTGTTCCTAAAACCATTGAGTAAGTTAGTTGCGCTGGAGAATTCGATCTTCTCTTTTGATAATACCATAATTGTGGACACTAATCCTAAGAGGCACGTCATGAACTACCCGAGAAATGTCATTCTGTTTGAGACGTGGTCTTTTGAGGGAGTTGGGCTGTCGGATGGAATCCTTATTGATCACCTTATCCCCTGGATTAAGCAAGTTCATGTGGATAGACCGAAGTCATTCTATGCCTATCGGCTCGATAGCATAATTACGCTTTAGCTCAAGATCCAGATGAACGGGTCAAAAGGAATATGAAAGATTGTAAGAAGCGGTCTTGGAGTCCAACAGGATTTACGATTTGTAGAGCAAAAATGATCCTCGTAATCAGTTGGTTTTTGAAGAATCGAACAAATCGCAAAATAGCTTCGATGATGAGGATGTGTTGATGTTCTTCTGCCAAGTGCCCAGAGATACAAGAAGTGCAGATTTGATAGGACCTTAGGTTAGGGCTTTGGACTTCTGTAAACATGTAATTGTTTTATTTGCTTGGATTGTAATCATGTGTCATTTTGTCACCGTATGTTATGTCAATTGAATCCTACTCACAAGTCTTGGAATTTGCTAAGTCTTTGTTTTGACAAGCATTGTGTGTTTCTCACCAGGTAGAGCAATCTAGGTATGTTCTTGGAAATGGCTCTGGAAACGAGTGTACTGCCTCTGCTGATTCGTTCTCTGACTATGGATAGTTTTCCATCTCACAAAGCAGTTTGGGCTCATCATATACTCAGCGCCCACTGTGCAATCATGAGATGGACTTCTCAATGATGCCTATCGATGACGGTGTTGTAGACAATTCTCCAAACAAAAGGAAGCGCATCCATCAGTTGAGCTCTCCTTCTTTGCTGAAATGCCAACCTCAGTCTTCCTCACCCCAAGATGGCTCAATCATGAATCCTATGACTCAAAGAAAATTGTACGACAAGGATGTCTTGATCCTTTCCGAGATAATGGGTTGTGCGTTTTTTTGTAACAGATTGCACTATCTTCTTGAGGTCTTTGCTATTAGGTGACTTAGGTCCTTATTAAGTAAGAATTTACTAAAAACACATGTCTTTTAAGTAAAATTTTACTTAAAAAACATGTGTTTTTAGTAAATTCTTACTAAAAAGACTTCTTATAGGTCAATACTAAAAATCTTATCTCTAGGACTATTCTTAAAATACGCCTTTCTCTTGTACTCTTGTAGTGATAACTTCTTGTAAGAGTAGACGTATTTTAGGGTTTTGGAAAGCACATTAAATACTCTAGAACTTCATTGAGTTAAATCTTCTCTAAACTTAGATTATATTTAGTGAACCAGAGTTTTGGCTATTTTGGACAAAACAGGACCAAGTTACTAACCATTTCATATCTATTTAGTTAAATGTTGCATTTTGATATTTCAAGAAATAAGAAAAAAGAAAACTTTGTCCTTGGAAGGCACAATTGGACGACGCTAGACACCCATAGATTAATTTCGTCAAAAAGCCACTAAAATCCCTTGTGTACATTTTAGTTCAAGGGTGGAATTACAATCACTTACAAAGTCCACCGATTTACAAATCAAGAAGGAACTCAAGGAAGGGTTGGTAATCTTCCCATTGACTCTAAGAAGATGATGCCACAAGGCCATTATCAATGATACTACAAGACCATGATCAACCAAAATAAAATTCATTATGACAAAGATCATTAGATACAAAAATAAATTTTATCAATCATTTAAAAAAAAAATCTAAACAAGTGCAATAACGATGCATCACTAGAAATTCATTGGAATCCCCCGACGAATCGTGAAAAGATTCATGTTATCTTGAGACAGTGATCAATTATATTATTTACAAATTTATTTTCAATTCTATTCATCTTTCACATCAATTGAGTTCATCATTTTGATAATGTATACTTCTAATATTTTAAACAACACTGAAAATTATAATTTTCATCTAAATTCTACACAATCACGATTATAAGTTGTAGGGTTTAGGGTTTAGGGTTACATGGGTATCCTTAGGCTAGGGTTTGGTTAGGGTTTGGTTTTTATTGCACCTACCTCATTGCATCCCTTTCCAAATTTCTTTGTTGTTATTTCAACTTTCTTGCAGTTGACAACGCCATGGACTGAAAAGAGTAGATGAAATTTGTTGCAACTCCATCAATGGATACAATGAAATTAAGAAAAGATCATTTTGCCACAATACAATTTGCACCTTGAAAAACAGTAACGATTGTTGCAATTTGCCATTCTCTCATGCACATCATGTGTTTATATGGCAGACGCCGGCGGGCACCCTAGTTTCTGTATACTAACAACATCTCCACTAGAGGCCTTCTCAATGAGCTTCATCCAATTAGTGAAGAAACCCATCCCACCAATGTACTCTATTCCTAAACATATAGGGATGGGAGCTTTCAATTTCCTATATAGGTGGTCATATAAGAATATCCCCACGCATTGTTTCCCATCTATATCCCAATGGAGATGGATAAAGTGAAAAAGTAGGGATAGAGAATGTGCCTCCCCACCCATAGTTTCCTACAAGTTGTTCATTTTAGCAAATTTCAATAAAAAAGAATAATAAATGTATACTTTTTGGTCAAAAATTCAAAAATAGATAATAATGATGCATTTTATAGGTTCAATAGAATATAATAAAATCTAATTCCCTATATAACCACCCTTGTAGGGAATTAGAAGCCCATATCTTTAAATATATAAGGATAGAGAACATTGGTGGGGCATGTTTTTTCTGTACCCGGATGAGTTTCATCCGGATAGAAATAGAAGAGGGCCCTTGTGGAAATGCTCTAAAGAACTCGGTTTTATTATACTCTATATCAATTTTATCTTTAACGTGTATCATTATTACATATTTCTGTTGCTTTTGACCACAAAACATATGTTTAGTATCCACTCTTTACTAAATTTTGCTAAAACTAATAACTCATAGATAACTATAGGTAGGGAGGCACATTCGTTATCCCTACTTTTTCACTTTTTTCATCTCTGTAGGGATAAAGATGGAGAAGACCTCAACCCCTATATAATTTAAGATATTTAATTGTATCTAAATTATAATATTTATTTATTTATATTAATTGATTGCATAAACCGTCACATGTTTGAGTTTGCCTGGATTGATAGAATGATAGTAGTACCACTTTGGATTGAACTTGGAGCTGCAGCTATTTATGCAGATTCTATGTTGCAATGCCTGCATGTCTGCCAGATTCGTATATATGGTTTAGACCACCATTTCATGGCGAGGACAAACCCTCGAGGTTGATGTGGTAAGAGAAGTTGTTAAATTGTACGTTAGAAAATGTTGTGACTCTTTTAGGTGTATAAGATGAGCATTAAAGATACAAATTTTGTTGGTTTCAGGGTATTCTAGTGACTCTTTGCACCACAATGGGTTTGAACTCTTCATTAATGTATAGCAAATTCATTCTTCGTCAAATATATATAGAGTGTCAATTGCTTACTTTGTTTCATACTTGTCTTCTTGTGAAAAAAAATTTGAAAAAATTCAATAATGGCATGAGGGCAAACTCCTAATTTTGACCGCAATGGGTTGTTTTGCCTTATCTAATCAATATTTCTCAAGCTCTATAACCAATTGTTTAACGAACTCTATTTCGCTAATGATGGAGTGGGCTTTGTTTTATTAGAGGAACTTGAAACTTGTAAAATTCTATAAGGTAACTACACCTAGTTTTGACCACTTTGTAAACTACAGAGTACACACTCTAGACTCTTGCCCAAAATGTACACCCACAAGTCACGAGAGTCTATGGTTGGCTTTAAAAACACCTATTTTTAGCACATTGAAAATTTGTAGTTCATTCATTAAGTATCCAAAATACAAAATATAAGAATCTAGAATCAATCCCCTTTTGACTGCCATTGAGATCCCTACGAACCATCATATTAGTTCACTTTTTAAATTGTGGAAACTAAAAAAAATTAGCAACATTCAAGTTTGGAAGTGTTAGTACTCTGGATTTAACTATGACCACTAGTTGGATAATTTTTAGTTCATAGGAGTATAAACGTGGAATGTCAAGCCAAAATCTAGGAAATGCCATTAGGAAAAATATATTAAAGAAAAAATAGGGGTTTAAAACTAAAAAGACTCAAAGCAAGATTTGATAGAGTAACTAAAGTAAGTAAAATAATAGTAAAATGATGACAAAGTAAAGACTAAAAATGCAAAAACAAAATGAAACAAACTATTATAAGTAGAAAATGAACTAAAATCAAATTGTAAACCAAAAAAATATGAAAGATAAAAAATACAAAAGTGAATCAAGAACAAAAGATTAGAATTTAGAAATGCATAATGAAACCAAAAATATATTGAAAACCACAAAAAAACATTAGATGTTTTTTGGACCATCTAGAAGACTGCGAGTTCCCAAACTGTAGGAACACATTGGGAACTTTGGGAACTCTGCCACTTAGATAGTTTGACGTGGCACAGAGACTGCCATGTCAGATAACACTATTTAATTAATCAATTAATTATTATTGTCTTTTTGAAATTTGGAAAAAAAAAATTTAAATCAGTTTTCACTTTCTTTATACTTTCTAAGATTTTTGAATCTTTTTTTTTTTGAAATTCAAAATATCAGACCAGTAGTCGCTAGTTCCCTGTTTGTAGGGAATAGTTTCGGGGAACAGCCTCGAAACAGTCTCCTACATGGCCAAAAAAGCATCTAATGTTTAAATATGAAAAACACAAAAGAAATTAGAAAATTAAAAACTAACATTAGATGTTTTTTCAGCCCCGCAAGAGCCTGTTTCAAGGCTGTTCCCTGAAACTGTTCCTTGCATAGGGAATCAGTGACTGCTGGTCTGAAATTTTGAATTTCCAAAAAAAAAATTTTTTTTTTTTTTTTTTCCAGAAATCTTAGAAAGTGTAAAGAAACTAGAAACTGATTTTAAAAATTATTAATTTTTTCAAAAAATTATTTTTTAAATAATTAATAATTAATTAATCAATATTATCTGGCGTGGCAGTCTTTGTGCCATGTCAGACTGCCTACATGGCAGAGTTCCAAAGTTCCCAATGTGTTCCCATAGCCCGGGAACTCGCAGCCTTTTAGACGGTCCAAAAAACATCTAATGTATTAGATCACTAATATAGTGATGCAAACACTAAATTAGGCAAAGAAACAATAATTCAGCGGGCATAGCAAATCAGCGTAGTCTACACAAAATTGGCACAATTTCAATAATTTGGTGCATTTAATACTAATTTAGCTATTTAACAGTAAATTAGAGGTGGATGAAAGTAGTCAAAAACATTAGTACGCTAGAAAGTTTTGTAATAGGAAAAATTAAGGTTCAACTCTCTCTCTCCCCTAATTTTTCTTTCAATTTGAGTGCATGTACGATTTGTGATGTGTTATTAGTGTTTCAAGCATGAATTGTTAGGAATCAAGAAAGGAAACCGTGTAGTATAATTTGTCAAGTAGATTTTCACCATTTTATGAGAAAAATGAATGAAAAATGGAAATGTTTTAGGTCAGATGGAAAAGTACTTGAGAATGAGGGGAGAATTTTGAGTGAGATTGAATTGCCAACTTTGATAGGTGATTGCTAGAACATAGAGAATTGGTTGTAGTTGAATTTTATAAAGGTGGTCGCCTCAAATTTATCTTTCCAAAAAGCTATGGCTTATCCAATTTGGAGCACACACAAGGTTGGGGCTACCAATTTTGTGTAAGGAGGGTCTACTACTGCTTTGCAATTGGGAGTGGCGGCTTTAAAGAAGCATTTTGGTAGCTTCACAAGGATTCTAAAGCTGAGTTTTGGTGAACAATTGTAAGGCCATGAAGCTTAAAAAAATTAGTTTTGGATCATTTCAACATAATTGAGATGGTGGCGGCCATTCTAATTAGAGGTGTTTTGCTGCCATAGTTGCGGTGATTGGTGGCCTTTGTTTTTTTTCTTTTTGCTAGGTAGTCTATTTAAACAGCATGCTGAAATTACTATTATATTAATTAAAATTTATTTTGGTCTTACAACTTTAATTGAGTGGCCCCAATTGGTATGTATGAAATTCTTGTTGGAGATCATTTAAGGCACAATTTTGCATGATAGGATGCCTAAAAATGATTCGTGGATAGGAGTCTAGTTTTTCAAGGTTTAGTGCAGGGTCATTGCAAGAAAGGCCTGCCGTTTTGTGGACACTTTGCTACAGTACTCATGATTTTTCGGAAGTACTTTAAAATTAGAAAAACAATTTTAAAAAAATATGAAAAATATGCTTAATGTATATACGTTTAAGAAGAAGGTACCCTAGGAAGGAAAAGCATAGAATTTTTTTTAACTAGGTGAACTAGAAGAATGCAAAATCTCATGAAAATAGGTACTTTGACATTTTAATTTGTAAAAAATAGGAAAATAATTTTTTTCAAAAATTAAAAATTGGCCATTTGGGAAGAGTTGATGGTGATGATATTTCACCCAAAAAATGGTCTCAAAACCATCATCAATGTTTTGAAATTGTGCGCAATGGGAGTGTTGTTTGCACTCATGTGGAGGACATAAAATAATAAATTTTTAGCTTCCCTTTGGTAGGTCTATGCTTCTCTACTATGTTAATAGACCATGAAAATTTCAGCTYCAAATCATTAAATTTAGTGACTCACAACGTAGTGAAAACCTCTAAACCTCAAAGTGTGACAAATTAGCAAAAATGATTTTTAAATATAAATTTATTTTTTAAATTTTTTGAAAAATAAAATACACAATTATCATCAAGCTAGGCATCTCCAATAAAAATTTCAAGTTTAGGGAATTTATGCTTCAAAAGTTATTGAAGATTACAAGAGAGCGACGCTATTTGTGACAGAGAATAGGACAGGCCTTTCTTGCAATGACCCTGCAAGCACATAAGTGCTATCCAAATTAAGTTAGAATTAGGGTTTAGGTGCTTGAATGATGATATGGAAAAAAGTGTTGATTTGCCTAAAAAACTGGGTGAATGTTGTAGTTTTAAACCTTGGGACTTAGAGTAAATTGTGAATTTATTTGGATCGATGCATGTGAAGTTGTGGTGTTCATGTTATGGTGTCATGTGTTGGATTTATTTTTGAGGGCTCAATTGGACCCCATTTGGTGCCTTAATTGTCAATTTTAAACAGATTTTAACCTAGAAGGTTATTCTTACATTCTAAAGTATGTATTGAGGTTAACTGGAAATTGGAAAAACATCTTTGGAGTCCATTGCTTGGAAGGCGGACTAGATAAGTGTCTCATACACTCTCCACCAACCCAACTCTAGGTTGTTTTTTTGCCACATAGTGAAAAAAACTCATAACCCCACAAATAGGATTTCAATATAATATTGTGAACCGTGCTGACTGATTATTTATTTGTGCAATTTTAAATCTAGTTATTGAAAAAACCTACTACTATTTTTTTTGCTTACATCTTTGTATACGTAAACTATTTATCTCAATTTCACCACATTAGGCATAAAGTGAAGTGTTCTCCTAAAGATTAACCTCTATAATCCCAAAGGCCTTTTTTCCCATCAAAATCCACTCAAAGTTGACATTTCTATTCGAAAGAGGAAAACAAAATTTCAATTATATTTTTTGCATATTCAACCATAAGATGTTGCCCTATACTAGTGTAAAAAAGTTTGGAAGGAATTTCAGAAAGTTTGACCTTGTAGATTGCAAGATATTTTCATTTAAAGTGAAAAAAACAAGTTTTTTTTGTATCTTGCTCAACTAGATATTTTGACTTTAAATCTTCTTAGCTTCAGATTTTTGGATTGTATGTTGATTTTGAATTTTAAATCTTTTACATTAAATTATTGAATTTAGAATCTAGGATTTTTTTAAAAGCATCAACTTGATTTTCTCATTAAAAAATCAAGTAAGTGCAAAATAGGTTTTAGATTGAAGGAAAAAATAAACCATTCATTGCTTTAGGATTGAATTGAAACACACTAATCTCAATGGTGAGATTATTCTAGCAAAAGATCTTAACCTTATGAAATTCTTTTTTGACAAAATTATGAAACTTGCACTTAGAATTGAAGTCTACATTTTTTGTCAAAAAGACGCTTTGATAGTCTAAAAGACAAGATTGGCCATAATTTTCACATAAAAGGTCCAAAGCTTTCTATTTAGATAAAAAAAAAATACAATATGAAAGAAACAAATTTAAATTTGCTTTAAAAAAAATTGTTCATTAAACTAAAATTTAGGTTTATTGTGCCATAACCAGAGTTTTTTTTTTGGTTTTCGGACAAATGGTTAGGTGGCCTTCCTTTCAAGAGCTTTTAAGTTGTGTGGCTCCGTCACTTGTAGGGCTTTAATTGAAAGAGGCCAATTTAGAGTATGTAATTTTGAATATGTAATTTTTGTATGCAATTTTTGTATGTATTGGCTTTGTATGACAAATGAAATGAGGTTTAGGAAGCATTGTGGCATTAGTGTACAAGGCCATGATTTCTATCTGGCATTTTTTCACTCATTTACCCTCTTTTTTTTCTATAGGCTTGAAGCTAGACATTTTTTTTTGAAGAAATTGGGCATTTAATTGCCTAAAAAAAAACCCTGGCCATAACATTTGCTCCCAAACACCTGCACAAACACTAATTCAACCCCTAAATGGTTTTGACTATGTTTTCACCAAAAACACTCTAAAATTGCCATTTCTAATGTACAAGTACCAAATTTTAGAACAAAAACATTTTTTCACACATGTAACCGTAGGATCTTCTAGAACACTAGTTTGAAAAAATGTGGAAAAAGTTTCGGAATTTTCCACCATGTACAATTGTAGATTGCAAGATATTAGCATTTGAATTGGCAAAAATCATTTTTTTGGCCTTGTAAAAATACGGGCAGCTGCACTTCACAAAGTCACATTTGTATGAAAAAATGTACAAAATGGGTGGTTATTCTTTGGATTCATTCCTCAAGGCAAGTTGGTTACATGCTTGAAAATTTTCAAAGCATTTGGAATTGTACAACATATAGGAAATAAATAGTAAGTAGAAAGAAATAGGAAATGACTCAAAATTCAAATTGTAAACAATTTATTTATGGAATTGAAAAATGCCAATCCCAATGGTTTAAATGTTTTAATAAACAATTTACACCTAGTGTTTCTATTTTTTCCCAAAAATATTATAAACTTAATTAAATAATGGATTTCAAACTTTCTTGTAGAGTAGAGATTCTATAACTACCTTTAAACTACCCCAAACTGAAACTCCTCATAACTTTCGACTCAGTAATCAAAATAGAATGATTCAAATCTTCCCACATTGATATAAATCTAAAATACCAATTTCAAGTTTTTATTTAAAAAAAATTAGATTTTAAAGAAGATATTTTTGCTGCCCGGACTGCCCGTCGAGGATTGAAAATGACATATCATACAATAACTTTTTAACTATGTAGTCAAAAGTTATAAAAATCATTGGGCCTCAAAGCTACTCTTTAGGCACATGTTTTGTGAAATTTCAAAGCAAAATGATAAAAATCCCACTCGTAGTGAGCTGCCCAAGATTGCTATGTTGCCAAAAAACGCAGTTTGTGCGTTTAGGGGTTAATAAAAATTATGTGTCCAGGAAGGTAAAGTGCCTTTCTTTCTTCACAAATAGTTTCAAAAAATCTTAATAAGTATTAGGAGAACGTATGAGCCTCCCCAAAACCCATTTGGTCCCCCAAAGAGACAATAGGACTTTAGAAGTGAAAACATAACTATAAATGAATGAGAAAGTATTTGGACAACATTTGCGTAAAATCATTCTATTCATCATTTAGAATATAGACTTTGTAATTTAGGGTTTGARTAGGATCTTTATTCAAAAAGCAAGCCATTGATATAGGGATACATATAGCCTCTCATAACTACTTGTTTTGAAGGTGGTATGTGGACAAGTGAATTAGGAATGGCCAGTCCAACATTCACCCAAAGCATTCTATTCATATCCTTTAGAATATGGACTTCGTAATTTAAGATATGTGTAGGATTTTTACTCCAAAAGCAAGCCACTGCTCCACAAACAGATAGAGCCTCTCATAGTTGCTTGTTTTGAAGGTATCAATGTGGACGTGTGGATTGGGAATAGCCGACTTTTCGTTACACTTTGTTTGTGTCCATCCACACCTTGAAATTTTCGTGCAAAAGGTGAGTTCATGACTGGGTCACGACTCAGGAGTGGCCAGATCATTTGACTTCGAGAATGGATGGGGACCATTGCTCCCTGAGATSCAGGACAAGTCTCCAAGTAGCACCTACAGTAGAGCATCACAGAACAGCATCACGCAACCTGCAACCTGCAAATTTTAATTCAGATAGTTCAACGAATTCCAATACAGCTGCAAGCTGCAACTGATTATTAACGGCCTAAGTAATCCCTCAACAACCAAACAGAAAATCTYCCGTCGATCGGTTGCAGTGGATTTGAATAACCAAACAGTCACAACATTCATGATTGTAACAGAGAATCATGTACTCTCGATCAGGCAAGCATTGTCTTACGCTGTCATTGGCAAGATTGATAGTGAGAGAGTTTTTGACTACGGGCATTAAATGCACGCACAGGACTACAGGAGCATCCAGTACTTGCAAGTTGTTTCTCGTGTGACTATGTTTGAGATCTTAAAGGCAATCCGGCTCAAGCTTGAGAGCAAGTTTGAGATTCTGTCGAGTAATGGCAAAGTAGGCCAAGTCACAAAGAGCAACCATTGGTCAATAACTCAATTCATGCACTTGACGATGACGCAACTCAATAAAGTCTTAGCTTACATTTGTTCTTCAAAACCATGCCTTAGTTGAAGGCCTTAGTTGGTGATTACTGTATTTTACATACAATATGGAGTTATGGACTCACACCCGAATTTGCCTCTTGAAAAGTACTGTGAACATTCATCTCAAGTGGCGATTATAGGTGCACAAAGGTTACAACTTACAAACCTTACGGTGGCTAGAGAGAGCGCTACTGTAGCGAATGAAATGGTTACTAACTGAAAGGAACGGGAAATTGACAAAAAGGAGACCTGAACTTCCCCCCAGGTTAATGATATTAAACGTTTCGCTTTCTACTTAAATTTGCCATGTCAACGTGAATGTGGTCCCCTTCAGATTCGAAAAAATCGTCTTCCCACAAAGTCTGAAACCCACAATGACAGTAAGCTTACTTAACTTAATCAGCAATATTAATCCAGTATTTTCTTTCCCAGATTCCTGGGTGCCGGCATTAGCCCACCGCATTTCAGTGGATAGAAAGCAAAACTGTTACTGTAGGTCCGGTCCCACGGACAAATGGATGGTCCAAGAGCGGTAACCGCTTTGTTCGAGCGTAGCCAGAGTCCCGTGCAAGTCCCTTCCACCCTTGAATGTACAGTACAGTACTGCACCTTTAAGTTAGCTCTCATCTTCAATCTGTTTGCAGGGTCAGCTTTCGAAACAAAAAACTCGTACTGGTTGATAATTTATCAGACAGGACAAATGGCTGCTTCAATAATGGAAGCGAGAGTTAATATTATTCCCACAGCCGCACTCACTGACAACTCCACACTGACAGGAATGGTTGACTGGTTCCACGCTTCCATAATAGCCTTCGAAGTTTGAAGAGAGGCAGACACAGAAGTAGCACAGATCCCGTGAAATGTGTCTCAACTTCCACTTCGAGTTTATTACTGTTTTGTAGTACGAAAGTAAGCTTTAGTTACATTCACCAAGCCACCCTCCTTCTTCATTTTCTTGTTATTTTTCTGGAGYCACACTCTTTAGCTGCCACATGTCCCCACCAACGTGAGAATTCTCATCATGATCGTGAGAGACGGCATCAAATTCAGGTGCTGAAGGTGACCCAGTCTCGTCGAAATAATTGCAGGTTGGATGGCTGCCCTGACTCGTCTTCAAGAAAGCWCCCTTGGGCTGGGCTGAAAAGTTCACCAGCAGGGATACATACACTGTACATAGACTATTTCTTCCTCACTTCCGCCCAAATTCTGAGAGAATGGAAGCTACAGTAGTGTTTTATAACTGTAATGTGGGGTTGTCTTGATCTAGTGCACACTGTGTAGGAGAATTGGAACTGAACTCTTGTGCATTGTTCTGCCATCAGTGGGTTGTCGTTAGAAGTTCCGAATTGAGAGAAGGCTCAAGTTGAGATGACATGCGCTCTGTTCTTGCCCTAGAAACCGGGTCATGTCCATTTTGTTTTCGGGAGGGTTCAGTTGAGAGCTTGGCGGCATAGGCGGGGTCATCGGGAGCTTGGGAGCGACYCAAATTGGGGGTGATCGAGGAGGGGATTGCAGAAATATTCCCAATGGCTGAGGTGCATGCATACTCCGTCCGTTTGCTCTGTTTTCTCTCTAGGTCTTGTTTTGCTTGCAGTGATCGACAGACGCCAATTCTTTTCTGTTTCATCCTCGAATCCAGCTCGAGTCTTGTGTCTCTTTGATTGCAGCCCTTACTGGCATGGAATCTCTTAGGTAAGGTACTTTAATATATTCCTTTGAGCTTCGRAAACGAGTCTAATTCGTGAGCGCCGAGGCTACAGGGTATGGTAGTCGAGKCTAACAAGATGTGCTCTGTGGTACCATATTTCAATCAGTGGTTTCTGTTTCTTTGGATTTCCCTACTAGGGTGTTCACAAAATTCGTCTCTGTTCTTTAATGGTGCACTGAAATCTGCAAGCGCAGATACATCTGGCGCAATGCTGCAATAGACACATATTTTCGCACCAAATATGCTATTAGCTAGATCGATCAAATAATCGATTGCCTTCACGATGTAATGTCTGTCAATATGATTTTGCTTCTCGACAACAGTGTGGTGTCCCAAACTTTTGGAAGAGTCATCCTGTACCCCTCTTTACACTGTTATTCTGTATGGCCAATTATGATCATGAACCATCGTGCAAACTGAAACTGAATGGCGAGGTGTGAATTCGTGCAGGTGATGGAATTCAAAGTGACGATGCACTGTGAAGGTTGTGCTGGGGGGGTGAGAAAAAGTMTCAAGAGAGTTCCAGGTAATGCTTCCCTTCGAAGCTGAACAAAGTAGTAATAATATGAAGGCATCTCCGTGGGTAGTGTGTTTTGGACATTAGTTATGGGCAGAGTTCTGTCTAATGAGTTGAGGATAATGATGGGAGAGACTCCCATTTACTTCACTGAAGTAGTTGGACTAAAATATTAAAGATAAGAGACATAAGAGCACCTCCACTCCAACCCTTCAGAACTGTAAGCACCCTGCAAATAGCGCAAACTAAGTAACATGTGTTTAGGGAGGTCCATGAACTCCATGCTTATTTCGCATCTGTTTATCTAGCGTCTGCTTAATGAGTCCCCCTGTGATAAAAATTCTTGAGATACACTAATTTTACTGCAATCTGTAATATTCAATTTTACTGCAATCTGTAATATGAGATGCCTAGTCCTTGTCAAGAGTATGACCGTAGAAACTGTATGGCATGTGTGCAGGAGTCCAATCCTACACTGTGGATTACGCACAACAGAAGGCAACCGTCATAGGGACTGCAGATCCCGAGGAGATTATGACCCAAATTCGCAAATCAGGAAAGACAGTGACCTTGATTAGCAAATCCCCTGCACCAGAAGTGTCCGAGGCCCCCACCGAGGCGGTGGCCGCACCTGAAGAGAAAAAGAAAGAGATCAAGCCTTTCCTCTCGTTCCGCCCCAAGATGCCGAAGATGTCAGGAATGAAGATGCCGACCTTCCACAAGAGAATGTCCAATCTGCAGATGCGAGACCTGCAAAAGAGGATGCCCACCCTTTGCGATAGAATGCCGAAGAACTTTGTGACCAATGCTTGCCGTGAATTCATGTCAAAAGGGGTGTTCTATGCTGCATCCCACGACATATCTGACACCGAATTAGAGTCTTTGAAGGGAGCCACCTAGGCTCTGTAATCTGTATCCATAGCACACAACCACTGTCACAGCACGGTGAGCAGGAATGAGAAATGCAGTAGTAAGCTTACACAATGTCGATTGACCTTCAATGTAGGTTTGTAACCAATGTTGCTCAGGCYGGGTTAATCCCTGRACGTCCCCAGAGCACTGTATGTGTATACACCGTATATAGGCCCATAAAATCGACTTTCTGTAAGCAGTATCCAGTTGTATATAAATGCGATAATGTATTCAAAATTAATATGATAGTATCAGAATACAGAAGTAGGAGAATATAAGTGAAAATACGTGACTCCAAAGACAACCCTTCAGGTCGATTAGGGATTAAAGTTGCAACTGGAGACTATACAATCATGTAMCATGCCTACATTAGAATGCTAGTAGTGAGCTTTGCATCACATATGAACTTACAAACTATGGACCTGATGTGTCGAAGAGGTTCCACGTAATACCATGTATCCATCCATAATCAGGAAATAGCCAAAGGCTACAACGGTTGCAATTGTGTGTCACCAGTGAGGAGAAATAGAAGGGTTTAGATTGGATTAGTGTGCAACATAATTGTGGTATCCAAGTTCGTGGTGTTCGATTGGGAAGATTGAACCCTTGCCGGCCAATGCTTTGAAAACTATCTCCTCAAGCTGAAATGTGAGTGACTTCTGGCGATCCCGGGATTCAGAATAGTATTCACATGCTTGTAAGGATGCCTTCAGCACAATGAGCATTCTGCACCATGAGCATTACCCAAGAAACAACAGTACATGACATCGCACAAACTAATTCCATGCCCATTCTGCCGGTTAAGGTTGGTCACCTATTTCCGACCACTTAAGCAATTCAGCCTATCTGCGGCAGGCAGAAAGTTCAGGAAAAAAAATTCCCGTGTACAGAAATAGATTTCAGATGGATTTCATAATTAAATTTTTTTTTTCCCTCGAACAAAATTATCATGAATTTTTTTCATGAAGATTCTGTTTGCCCCATTCCCGATAAGTAGGCAAACCTATTTCCAACCATAGGATGGTCCAAAAATCAATGCAAGTAGGCAAACCTATTTCCAACCATAGGATGGTCCAAAAATCAATGCCGTCACATTTACTCAATCTCTTATTTAGAGCTGACTTAAAACCCTAAACCCTAAACCCTAAAAATCCAATAACTACCGTAAGAGTTGACATCGACTGAGTAACATAATCGGTAAAAAAACAGGGACGTCGTACAAACCTAGAACAGGACCGCGCCCGGCTTCATCGATTCCCAACAAACAAGGTTTTGCCTTCCACGAAGGCGACTCCGAGCCGGTCACCATGTCGATCTATGCTGTCCCGGCGAATTGTATTCAAATCAAGCTGCAACAACTGCGAATCACTTCTTTTCTGGAGTTAGAGCTTGACACAAAGGAAACGCTCCACAAGTTGGTGAATGCTAAATGCAAGAGAAGCACCGCAATCTCTCCCACATTTCAAAGAAACAGCACCTGATGACCAAAACACGTAATATGAGGCACAATGCTCAAAGGGCAAACACATTCTATCCAAGAATGCAGAATCTCAGTTCAATGATGCCAATTTCAAATTAGCACAAGGAAAACCTCTCCACGAAAGAAAACTACTGTATATGTGAATCTCAAATTTACATGCAATGTCAAACAATCGGAGATTCCATTCAGTTTCACTGCAAATCAAATGGGAGCAAAAAAATCATCTAAAAAGCTTACCGGCATTAGGATTCACATAATTCTAGCTCACATATGAATGAGGAGTTGCATCAAGCGCCCTAACCCTAAGCACAAAACCACAATTCTCTTCCACAAGTCCTCCATGTCTTCCACATTCACTCAACGTATGTGGTAATTTAGGATGTTTAGGTGGACAACTTCAAGGTAGGCATTGCAAAGCTTGAATTGCTAAAAGGTTTTCTTTTATCAAAAAACATGTTTCTTTTTTCCTAATGGAACATACACATTGGGTCTTTGTAAGAAAGTGGATACTTTGACATACATAACATTATTAGCCCAATGTTGGGGCCTTTTTTACCTCTAGAAAATGGGAAATCCAATGTTGCAACTTCTGAGCGAGCCAATGACTCTTTGCAGATGAATGGTTTAAAATGGTTAACAATGTTACACAAGATCTTAAAAGGGTTTACATAACTATTACTAAGTATTAACTTAAATATAGTAGCTTCATTCTTTTGTATGAATGGTTGATATTGATAGATATAGATGGGAGATTCAACTTCAAATTTGGCTAAAATCGTGACATCTTTTATCAATGAGGAAGTGTTTCTTTTTGCATCCTCAAAATGGGGCCCCCTACAATGGATAAAATTGTCTTATATGACTCCTTAGCCCCCTCCTCCAATCCTTGAATTAATCAAACCCTAAGAGATTGAGGCATATTTGGAGCACAAATTGTGAAAATTGCCACTTTTAAGGACAATGGGAAAAAAATGATAAACAAAGTAGTTTTTTTCAAAATTCAATAATAAATATATGCACTAGACTATTGTAGAAATGTGCGAATTTTTTTTCAAAAGCTTTGATTGCATAAATTGAAAGATTATAAAGGTTGGAGTTAGAAGAAAAAGTCTTTTTATCTTGTCTAATAAGGCCAACAAGCTTTAACTCCTTCCAAAGTGAGATTTTTACATTCTACATGGGTTTCTTTTTACATTTAAACCTTCTATCATGTAATTTATATACTAACAAATTTCAAAATGAAAGGACCGAAGAGTTTTGCACATTTTGCTTAAAGTTGCCCGGATAACCCCAAAATTCACGGTGAGGTAGAGGTACCCATTACTGACCGATGCCCCATCACTAGTCAATAGGGTGTTTGTCTTTGGGATGCATGTTTTAGAATTTTTTCAAGGTTTGCACCAATATGACACACAAGTGAGCAAGAAAGTATGAAGCAATGAGCGAGAAAGTAGTTCTAGAATTTTACTATGAATTACTTTCAAGAAATAAAATTACCAAATTTTTGCAATCCTGTTTATTTATGTCAATTCACCTTTGAAAATATGTGCTTTGCCTAGCACCACCCTAATTCATATCTATAATTGCTTATTTTATTGGTTATGGGTACCTCTACTTGAGTATAACTTTTGATCCCGGGACCTGATTGAGAAAAAAAATTATATTCCCACTAAGGGAGAGTATGATCATACTTTGTGTCAAAATTTGAAAAAACATTTGTCAAAAAAATTGACTTTGTACACAGCTACCCACGATCACTTACATACGTTCAAGGACATTCAATTCAATTCTTTAGGAATTAATTGAAAGTCTCTCCCAAGCATCTAGGAAGGTGTTAATACCTTCTCGGTGGACTGGCCCCTCACTCGGCTACTCCAAGTTATTCCAGGGGTGCTAGTAAAATAAATAAATAAATAACTATTTTGGGCTTGRATGATTTACCTTGTACATCTCCCCTGGCTAAGGGAAGACAACCCATTGTGGTTATTTCTTCCATTGTGGTCACCTATGAAGTGGTTCCATTGTGGTTTTCTTAGTTTTGTGAAATCTGGGCCACAATCAATGTCTTACATGGTAGTGATGGAGTGATTAGTGACCACATAAGGCACTTCCAACTTTTCAGTGTAAAATTCATTACATGGATTGACTTTTTAGGCATGCCATGTTAGAATATTCTTAAAGAGGGATCTGTGACACTAAATGATACGGTGATGACTTGGGCACTCCTTGAACCTTTGTATTTGGATTGTCTTGGCTCTTTTTACGAAGTTACATTCTTTTTTATGTTACCATTTGATACTATTAMCGTTGGGGTTGAACAATAATGTCTTTTTTCTAATGAAGGTAATCTTGTTTGGCKTTGTTCTAGGRAATTCTTCTCAAGTGAGTGATGGRGCTGGGGCTGTTCTGCTCATGAAACGCAGGACTGCTTTAGAGAAAAATTTGCCCATCCTTGGTGTTTTTAGGTATGTTTTGTTCTCTTTGYTTGTTTGTTTGTTTGTATCAAGCATTCTTTTTCATAGCAAGTTTGGCGGAGCTTCTTCAGAGAACTTTCTTGTGAAACAACGTCGTTTCTTGAACCTGGTGGCCCATATTTGCCTTTATAGTCATACATAACGTTGGTGTGGCAAGTATGTGGCACTATTGGAYATTYACYCTCATCCTCGTGAAACTTTGGATATGCAGGAGCTTCGTTGCTGTAGGTGTGGATCCGGCTGTTATGGGAATCGGTCCCGCTGTGGCTATTCCCGCTGCTGTSAAAGCAGCTGGACTTGAGATCAGCGATATCGATCTTTTCGAAATTAATGAGGTCCAATATTTTGCCAATCAGTTACAGAATGTTTCATGTAGTTGACTTGGATTAGCTCCTAAACCAAAGCATACTCATTCGAAGTGTACTTTTTCTTTTTACCGAAGTCTTAAGCGTGTAACCTTCGGTCATAAACTACACAGGACATCTGGATTTACAGGTGATTGTTCTTTGCTGCAGGCGTTTGCATCACAGTTCACATACTGTGCCCAGGAATTAGGACTAGATGAGGAGAARATCAATGTGAATGGAGGTGCCTTGGCACTTGGTCATCCACTTGGTGCCACGGGTGAGCTTTGGTTCTCAAGTAAACTTCTGGGTTTCGTTGCTTCTTSGGCCATAACGGTGTAGAGCAGTTGGGAGTCTTCATACTCCACACTGTTCTCGGTAGCAAAATTGTGTAACTGAGAATGCCTACAGACAATGTAGACTGCTCGGGTTCATTGAGTTCTGCAGACATTGACAAAGTTTTCACTGATTGSCCAGCTTGAGCTTGTGCAAATTGAATCTAGATTCTTTTTCCAAGTTTGTCGAGGCAGCYCCTCAAAACGTGATGGCTGGTCTTCTTTCGTAATCTCCTGACAAATCTCCATTGTGTAGGTGCTCGATGCGTGGCAACACTCTTGCACGAGATGAAGAAGCGTGGCAAGGATTGCCGCTTCGGTATCGTGACCATGTGTATTGGTATTATTACTTGCTCCCTTAAAACTTCAGATAGCTCAGAAAAGGAGGCCTTCCTTTTTGAGATGCATCGTGCCAAGCGTGACATACTCTTTATGTGTTCTCCATTGAATGTTATGCCTATTTGCCCAAGCTAAAACCCAGAAACACCACTTTGGAATCTTTAGTCAATTATAGAACTTGCAAATCGTATTTCTTTCTTATGATTTCTTCTTCCTTTTGGTTCGTTTTTATTACCTTGAAGCTTCCGAAATGATTTATTTCGACCCCACATTTGGAAGCGGTCACTTTGGGCCATTTGGGATTTGCAAGTGAACTAATTCGATTCAAGTTGTACCGACCTAGGTTTCTTGTTTATCTGGATGTTATGAGTGTAGGTAATTCTTCTGACCAGGACATGGATCTGCTTGGTTGTCCAGGATCTGGAATGGGAGCTGCTGCAGTGTTCGAACAAGGGGGTGCTGTTGATCAGCTGAGCAATTCACGGCCCGTCGATCAAAACAACTTACTGTCAAGAGATGCAAAGTAGACTTCATTGTACTCTAGCTGTGTGTTACAAGGATGCGTCATGTCCACTTGAYGCTTAACCCTTAATAGTGACGACCACATAGTCAAACATCATTTCCAAGCCCAATTTGSCCCTTTATATTTATTACTGTTTTATACTGAATTTGATTACATGAGGCTATGTATTGTGGATGAATGTAGAAAATCTCAATTAGTTTAGTGAAAATATGTGATTGTTATTCTACTGACTTTTTTTTAGATCGGAATTGATTTAGCTGATTTTGGAGGTGACCTTTTGGATTTTGTATCGACATATATAGGGTCCACTTTGCAACCATGGGGTGCCTTTGATTTAATTGAAATAAAGTCAGAAGACAAAAATGTTGAAATGAAGGTAACATAAAAATAATCGAATTTCAAAGCCATAAGATTAAAGTTGAAACCTATAAGGTAGAAGCACCAATAGTCTTTCATGTAAGCAATTTTGGAGCATTTAACCCTTAAACGCCGAAGGGGTGACCTTGCAAATCGTCCTTTTCTATCACCGTGTGAAGCACTAGCCTCCAAAATTGAAAAACTAATCATTGCAAGTCAAACTATTGTAGAAGAACTTCCCTTTCCAAAACAAATTTTGAGGATGAATAGTTGCAATTCCGTCCTATACAGTTTGATTCCGCTTCATTCATCGGACATAAACGGCCGCCTCGGTGTTAAGGGTTAAGCAATTTTGAAGGTCGTGGGAATTTACGAGGTTGTAGTAGTCGCTCATTTAACCCTTAAAGGATGGACCTATCACCGCGGAGAAATCATTTAACCCCTCAAGGACGGACCTATAACCACTGATTCAGAGCCTTGGTGCTCATCACTCAATTTGTTACCATTTTGGAAATAGATATGTGCAAAAAATTTTATGTTTATTTTTTAGAGATGATATTACATGTCTTCTCTACTCCACAAAAAATTCAGATTTTTTTGAGGAAAATTGATTTTTATGAGAATTTTTGAAAAAAAGTGAAGAAAAAATCACATTAAATAGAAAATTACTTCAAAAAAACTGAAAATTTCACCATGTGTGTACATTACAGTGAAAAACATCATGTTGTAAACTCAATTTCCATGTCATTCTATAGTTAGAATAAAATGAATATTGAAATTACATCTAAAGTTCAAACTGCAATAAAATATTCAATATTATGAATTTTTCCTAAATTCTAATTGGAGTAGAAACTAGAGTAGATGGCCTTCATTTTGTTAGTCACTCTCAAACTCAAAAAAATCATTTATTTGGAGAAATTTCAGATTTACAACAATGAGAAGCAACTTCTCAAAATACACTAAAATAGCAAATTTGGCCATCCGTTTTTCTTAGTTACTTCTCAACTACATGAAAGCAAACACTAGTTAAACTAAAAATTCAATTGAATAGTCTTTGTAACTCAATATGAAAGGTCAACAAAAAGAAAACGGATGAAAAATCTACTTCTAATCTCTTCTAAGGACCCTGGACTGTCATCCAAACGCCACTGAATGGCGGTGGCGGCAGTCCAGGGTTAAGCATTTTGGGATGGAAATTTACGAGGTTGTGGTAGTCGTTCATTTAACCCTTAAAGGATGGACCTATCACCGCGGGGAAATCATTTAAGCAATTTTGGAGAATTTAAGCAATTCTCCATGTTGTGGAAATTTATAACGCTCAATTTTGGAGGTCGTGGGAATTTATGAGGTTGTAGCAGTTGCTCATTTAACCCTTAAAGGACGGACCTATCACCGTGGGGAAATGTGGGGTGTAATATGTAGTGCCTGACCAAGGAAAAAAACACTGTTCATGCACATGTTTAGCTTTGGAAAAATTGTACAAACCAGTACTTGATGCTACCCATTCAAAAAATTTGAGAAGGGCTCCGTGGCAATAAAAAACTTTAATGTCAAAATCTTTACTATCTTCATAGAATTAGGCCAACCTAAAAGTATAGAAGCAATTAAAGAAACTAACTTTGACTTCCCATGATGATTGACATATGTGTGGTCACTTTCACAAAAAGAACAGATGAAAATTGGCGAGTATCCACTCATTAGATGAGTTTTTTGTCATCCCAAAAACGTCTGCCTTGTTCTACAAGGGTTAAGCAATTTTGGAGGTCGTGGAAATTTATGAGGTTGTGGAAATTTTTCCCATGTAGGAAGATAGGAAATATGGGAATAGCAAAATTTTCAAAATTATGTTCCCCAAATTGAAATTATTGTGAATTTTGGGAGCCAAAAAGTGCACTTCATGCATTGCTAATGTCTAGAATCAAGCTAGTTCTGATCATTCTAGGATTATTTTCATGTTCACTTCTTCCTACTTTCTTGCTCACTATTATGGAATATGTGTTATATAACCTTGTTAATCCCAATCTTGAAAAAAATTTAAAAAAAAACAATCCAAGGTCCAATTAAATATTTCTTCTAGCTCCTACAAGTTAGATGATGGGTGTAGTTGACAATTGGTGTTTTTACCTTAGTGCCTAGCTTTTCAATGGAGGGAGTTCAAAAGATTTTGGAGAACCAATGAGAACTTCTAGGGATCACTTAATTTGTAAAACAAAGGCCAAACATTTTTGGAATTAAAATTATGAAATATGAGGATTAAAATGTTTTTAAGCCAACTAATGGGGTTTGGATCTTTGAGTTTCCATATTGACGAATATAGGGTTCAACATTGGCTATTGATCTTGCAAAAAAGGACATATGTCACCACAAACAAAGACTAAAGCATGTATTGGATTTAAAGTTGGTGTTAAAGATTAAAACATACACCTCCAAAGCTCACCACGACAAATTCCGATAGTTACCAAGATTTCCATATTAATTGAAGTCTACAAACTTATAATCCTCAAATAATGAGCCTATTGCCACTTTTTCAAACTTCATTTACAAGTACCTATAAATGTAAWCAATCTTGTATTTACTTTTCATAGATGTGATTGCATGTCTTCTATTAGTCATAAAAAAAATTTGCATCTTTTTGTAAACAATTTGAAATTATTGTGAATTTTTAAATTAGAAGTGAAACAATCTATATCAAGGGTCATTGCAAGAAAGACTCACCTCAAAACGTAGCGTTTTGCACAGTACTCCTTTTTTTCTTTGGGAGTACTATATAATTAGTAAAATAATTTTTAAAAAAAGGAAAAAATATGTTTGATGTATACACCTTTAAGAAGAAGGTTCCCTAGGAAGGAAAAGCATAGAAAAATTCTCTGAGTAGGAGAACTAGAAAAAAGCAAAATTTCAAGAAAATAGTAACTTTCACTCTATTTTCACATTTTTATTTGTAAAAAATAGGAAAAGCAATTTTATGAAAAAGTAAAAATTGGCCATTTGAGAAGAATTTATGTTGAAGAGATTCCACCAAAAGAAAAATCTTGAAACTATTTTCATTGCTCATAATTGCGTGCGCAAGAGAGCCCTATTTGCATGAACACAAAGGACATAAAATAGTGTTTTTCAAACTTTCCTTCGGGCAATTCATGCCTACTAAGTATGGAAATAGACCCTAGAAATCTCAGCTCTAGATCATTACATACTCATGCATTTTTTCATCTTACTTTGGCAACTTCACCTTCATTTTTGATAGAAATGGAAAGAAAAATTCACCAAAGAAGACTATTATGTGGCAAAAAGAAGACATTTATTTTAAAATCGTGCAATTTCGCCCTTATGGTGCCAAAAAAAAGGGTTGGTTGGCATCTTAGTAACTTTATTCTCAAAAATTCACCAATTTTTCTAATTTATTGGACAAATTGATGTGTGTTTTAAAAACCTTTCACTCATAATATTTTGATTAACTATGTAACTACTAAGTTCCTAGTGCCTCCATGGGAAAAAATTGAAGGTTTGGTGATGTCTTACACTCCTATGATTTTGTCCCCCCTTGACCCCGTTTACTTGAAGTTTTTTGTCCAAAGCCATATGCTTATCCACCAAAAGTCATTTTCTTTGTGCTTGTCTATTCAAAGTCATCCACCTATTGATCAAAAGTCATGTGTTGTCTTGCCAAAAGGCATTTGCTTGAACGCCAATGGTTTCTACTTGTATACAAATAGCATCCGCTAGTTTGATAAATGTACTCATTTTTGTTTGCAAATATTTGTTTGTTTGCCAAGGGAAATCCCTATCTCTCCTAGTACAGGCACTTCATATCCAACACATATGTGTCTTCTATCGAGTGTCATACTTTTACCCCCAAAGTATGACAACTTTGTTTGATACAATAAAAATGACAATCCCCTTACAAATCTTTGAAGACAGAGATGTGGTGGATCAATTTCATTTGTTACCAATATTCAAAATTACATGCTTGGAGTGACCACTATTGACTCCCCTCCTGTCCAAAAGGTTCGGATAGAATAAATCAACCGGGCCAAGAAGAACTCATTCCCTCATGAGTCATGACAGTTAAGGTGTTGACCCCTTGCTTGTACCCCCTAAGTCACTCTAGGGTGCATGGTCTCCTATTTTGTGTGGTATTTTGAGGATGCTCTTGACCTCTCTTAGCTAATTTGGGGTCTTTAATTGCAAATATGAATGAATTTGCAAATTTCATCATAAGCAAAAAATAAAAATTTCAGTATTTTTCCTAGGGAGCAAGCAAGGGGGCACTTCACCCTAGCCCTCATGACCCCCTTCATGGCCTTATTACCCCAACCATGTCACCTCAAACATGGAAAGATATGAAAATCTATCCCTTTTTTAAATTTGTTTAATTTTGAATTTCATGACTTCTTTCACCTAATTTGTTGTTCTTGGTTTGAAGTATGAATTCAAAATTGCCAAATTTGATCATCCATGGAAAAAAATGGATGATCAAATTTGTTGATAATTTTTTCACCCTAGGAGTGAAAAATGGAGAAGATGGTGTAAATTCTCTAGGGGAAACTTGATCATGTTTAAACTACCCTAACAAGCCACTACGGGGGCAAGACTCTCAACCGGGCAAGTAAGAGAGACGTTAAGGGAAGCTTGTATGGTAGTCGAAGTGGGGCCCTTGCAAGGACAAGCCTTGGGAAGGGTTGCACTTATAATTCTTCCGGGGTAGGTCTCCTACCGGTCAACCAGGCCAAACAAGAACTAGCCTCGCCAAATGTGCTCTTCCCTCAAGGGCATGCGTGGCACTGTTGCTACAAATCCAATTTTTTTGGTTTGACACTTCTCCCTCGACACCTATCTCTACGCTTGTCTCCCTTGTCTCGTAATTCTAGTGACTCCCTTATCGGGACAATGCTAAACAAATCCCACTGTCTTTGTGTTGTTTCCCAAGGTCATTTGAGCAACTTGTTGCCACTGTCTTCTTGCTTGTTATTGTGTACGCTAGGTCATTGTTTGTGCATCACTATCATACTCCATGATGATCTCAAAGGAATCTAAAAATCAATTTTGACATAGCATTGAGATCATTATTATGAAATTTAATGGAAATTGAATATGGTCCAAATCCAAACTAAATTTGAAACACCCTGATACAATCCAATCCAGTGAAAAGAGGTTGTACACAATTTCGTATTAGTTTCCCCCCTCCCTCCTAAATAACCAGAGCCGTTGATTTTTGATTTAAAAAAAATTACAACCCCCCCGCCACAACCGTTGATCTTGGATACGATCTCGGACACAGATACGATACAGATACTAATACATATACGAATAAGATACAAATACGAATACATATACATATACAGATACAGATACAAATACGAATACAGATATGACTACATGTACAAATACGACTACGGATATGGATACTGGGAAACATATCCCATATTGTTTGGAGCAGTTCCTGCTTCCTGAAAAGTATAAAGAGGGGGAGGGGAGGGGTTCAAAAAAAATTAAATTAAATTTTTTTTAATTTAAAGTATTTGGGGGGAGGCCGGTTGTGCACAGCCACTTTTGAGTTGGGTGCATAGAAGTGTCACTATGCACTCACTATGCACTCAAAAGTGGTTGTACACAGCCAGCCCCACAAACGAAACTTCAGGATGCTAAATGTGAATGAAATTCTGAGGACAAATTACTTTGGTTTAAAGTGCACACAATGTGCAACATCCAAATAGTGCCTCACTGATTTTATAGATAATTTTGGCAAGATTTTGTTAATTGATTTCTCAGCCCTAGACTCCACTAAAATTGCCTCTTGTATCCAAGCTCTAGGGTTAAGGAAGCAGATTGCTTACAACATTGAAGGAAACCTTGTGATGGAATTCATTAAGTAGGTGGTTAGTATTTTTGCTAGCCCTGGCAATTAAGTTCAGGCTAAAAAGTTCTCGAGCTCTTGAAATATTTTTTGCTTAGCAGTTGCCATTTGTTCATATCAAAGCCTAAAGTCACACCTAGAGTTGTTGTATCTCTTCTACTTGGATGGCAAATTTCATTAAAATGGCAGTATTCCATGTGCCATTTTTAGACCGCGCAGTTTGAATTGTGAAGTAACATCAAGGACAATTATAGATTTTAAGATATTTATGACATGTCTAGACTCTAGATGCCAAAAATCTATGGCCCTCTTAAATTTCAGACCGCGTAGTCTGAAAAATCTAATACATGTATAGATTTTAGAAATTTAGGTCAAGTATAGATTCCAGAAATCTATGACTAGTTTAGATTTCAGACTGCGCGGTCTGAACTATAAAAAGTGCCAAAATAACGCAATATCGCCATTTTAATGAAATTTGCCATTTGGTCATTTCTAGTTACTTGGAAAACTCAAGTGCGCATGGAGTGCTAGTTTTGTGTGTCCAACAATTGTCCCAAATATACCAACTGTTTAATATCGTATATCTAGCATTGCTCTTTGAAATTATGTTTTTCTTACAAGTCAAGTGGCCTACAGACTTGTGACACAACCATCCTCTTATTTACTCTCAATGAGGACTATGTACACTAGTCTACTGTGCAGACAATGTGCTCCATCTTTTTTATGTTTGAGTTACGGTTCAACAAATGCAATCTTCAAATTTTCTTAAGGGTTCCAAAGTTTTGCTCATAGCTGCAATTATTTAGTTTTATGGAATCCATGATCCATCATGTTGAATCCTCTTTAAATTGGTCACAATAGGAATCAAAAGATGGAGATAATGAAATTCTTCCTTTACAATGATCACAATCTTTCTTAATACAAACATGAACATCTATCTCGTTTCAAAGGAGAAGACTTTAAGAATGGAAAATCTTTGTTCATGATCAATGCCAGCATGCCTACTTTATACAACTAACCAATTTCAAAACATCATGATAGTCCATTGCTAACTTCTCCATAAGACATGCTCCATATCCACCTCTTGCAAAAATTGCAGGACAATGCTGCACAAACAGTGACAGAGCATAGAGGAGGACAATATCGCACAAACAAAGAGATTTGCTAATAGGGACAAGGACATGACGAGCACAAAGGCAAGGGAGACATGCCAAACCGCAAAAAATTGGATCTGGAGCAGCAGTGCAGGCAGGCGCGTGAGGGAGGAGTGCGTTTGGCGGGGTCAATTCTTCTTCAATCTAGTTGACTAGTGGAAGACCTACCTCCGGAAGAATTATAAGCGTGACCTTGCCCGACTACCACGCAGGCCCCCTTAATGTCTCCCCTACTTGTCCGGTTGAGAGCGACCCGGTTGGGGTGAAGTGGCCCCCTCGTGCAGCCACTCCAAGTCATTTCAGGGGTGCAAGTAAAATAAAAAAATCCCCGTATTTTGTGCTTGATTAATTTACCATGTACACGTCACCCATCTAATTAGGGCCTCCTGCCATGTAAATCGGGCCAATGCAAATTCTCCAGGAAGCTACAATGCAAGTTCTCCGGGAAGTTACAGTGCCAAACAAGTAATTGTCCTACTATGTGGACCAGTAGGGTGGGGGAGAGAGCCACTTAAAATGCCACACGTAGTGGATTCTCTTCAAGTTGACCAATCTCCATCAATCTCCACCAATGGGCTTGTCCACCGATATCGGTGAAGCTTGCAACCCGACTTCTCCGCTCACCAAGGCCGGCAAGACAATTAGTGGTCACTTCTTGTCTTTTAGTGCTTTTTCCACCGGCCCGACTCACATGGCAGGAGGGCCTTAGGGGCCTTTGATTGCAAATATGAATTCAAAATCTGAATTTTTATCACGTGTGCAAAATTAAAAAAATTCAGGGGTTTTGTGCGTGGCCGAGTGAGTGGTCAATTCGCAAGACGTTAACCCCTCAACGCCCAAGCGGCCCAAAAGTGACCTCACCCAGTCTGGCAGTCCACTTTGAAGCGCTCTAACTTTTGCATCCAATGTCCGATTTCAATAAAAACTTGTTGTAAAAGTTGCGCATACTAGTCTAGTTTCTATGGTAAAATTTTCAGATCAATCCAAAACGTATTGAGTTTGTGAAAGTCATTTGAAGTTCTCAGGTTCAATTTAGGTTCAGCACACTGCATTGTGATGGCTTCAACTTTGGGGGACTGTATCTTTTTCATCAAATGTTTTACAACATCTACAACATGCACACTACAATATTGTACGGTTGAGATTTTCATAACTGACTGAAGGGAGGATTTTTAACACTTGCAAAGGGAGGATGCTTTCAAGCATGGTTGGACCTTGGGCGTTGAGGGGTTAAACACCCCCCTTGGAGCTTTTTGCGCTGCCTGGGCCCCGCTGCATCCCAGCTTCGCAGCTGCCCAGACTAAGTTCAGAGCATTGCCCGTCCTGTTGTCTCATACCCGGCTCGGGTCCTTCTCTGCCCAGTTTTCAGATGCCCAGTTTTCAGATGCCCAGTTTTCAGATGCCCAGTTTTCAGATGCCCAGTTTTCAAAGGTCCTTTCCGCATCTTCATTTCATCTTCCCGCCTTCGGCCTTCCCCATCCAGAGTTTGGATCTTGGACTTGCCAAGACTTGTTCCAGTTTTTGAAATGCAAACTTGAGCTTGGGAGTGTCGGTTGTGTTCATGCAAGAAGCCACTAACCGATTGATCACTGATGTGATACGGTACCGATGGTAGGCAAGATGTGTGCGCAGGTTGAAGATGTGATACCGTACCGAAGGTCGCACGGCCTCAATGTAGAGGTTCGAAGTACGCTTATGGAAGGTGATACGAGTCGGGATGAAAACGAATCGAGAATTTCTGGTTACGATGTAGTAGAGACTGCTCTTCCATCTTTAAAACAAAAGACTGGTTGAACAACGGAACAAGTGCCACATGGTTCACAGTTTTTGGGAAAAGTATTAGTCATGAAATCTTTACGTATGGACCCTTCTGAATTTCTCTCCGAAGAGATCGAATGTAGTTCTGCGATCCAGGTGAAGTATTCTTCGGAACTGACTTCCCCATCCACTTTATGCAACGAGCCTCGATATTATTCTGAGCGTCCAGGAAGTGCTCATCCTGGATATAATACTCTAGTTGAGAGGAGCCTAGGTGTGCTAGTAGGGGCCGTGAGTGAGGAGAGGTTTGATTTTTGTATGTGCATCCTCCATTCTTTGCAGGCATGAAAGAGGCCGGTTTGAACCCTCGTACTGCTTATGGAGGAATTGAGGCAGAAATGGACAAATGGTATGTCCAGGGGGAGAAGAGGCTTTGATGGCAGACGTTATTGAAGACAGTGCAAATCTGAAGCAGGTGCTTCACTGCGTACCATTCTCTTCAGGATAGGTTGTAGATTCAGATCGCTACCTTGCTTCGTATTTTCATCGTAGAACTGTTCATCTTCAACCTGCGCACACATCTTGCCTACCATCGGTACCGTATCACATCAGTGATCAATCGGTTAGTGGCTTCTTGCATGAACACAACCGACACTCCCAAGCTCAAGTTTGCATTTCAAAAACTGGAACAAGTCTTGGCAAGTCCAAGATCCAAACTCTGGATGGGGAAGGCCGAAGGCGGGAAGATGAAATGAAGATGCGGAAAGGACCTCTGAAAACTGGGCAGAGAAGGACCCGAGCCGGGTACGAGACAACAGGACGGGCAATCCTCTGAACTTAGTCTGGGCAGCTGCGAAGCTGGGATGCAGCGGGGCCCAGGCAGCGCAAAAAGCTCCAAGGGGGGTGTTTAACGTCTGGTGGTCAGTTCACCCCGGCCCTGAGAGCCCTGCCCCCGCAAGAGGCTCGTTGGGGTAGTTTAGACTTTAGACACGACCGGGAAGCTTGGCGGAGAGAGATGCGTCTGACAAGCACGATAACTTAGTGGATGCAACAGATGCTGTTGACATAAAGCTCCTGCAAATARCTTACCACCGAGCTTCTTCTCCTCAACTGATGGAAACCGACAAGTCCAACTGAAGTCACTGAACAGCACCTCATTTGTTCCAAATCAAACAAAAAGGCAAGTCAAACAACACCCTATTCTCGAGCTTCTGGATACGGACCCCGACATGCCTGCCACCATCCCTCCTTTACAATTAAATACACCATGCATGCACTCCCACTTATAACTTGGTGCCAGAACTCAGAGCTTGAARAATCTWCWTTCTCACWMAMACMSCGGTGAAGAAAAAGCCAAACCATAGAGCATGCAGCACGCAGAAATTAAAATAGAATTTGAGTTTCGGCGTAATTGACGAAAAGAAACGAAGATAAGGAGAACGTGGGTGCTTCATCTCTGCACTGGCCCTTTTTTGCATATAAAATTTGTCAATCAACCGAACACAACCGAGAGAGGAAGTTCTTTAAATAATTTCCTGTAAGTGGTTCGAAAAGAATCAGAATGATAAAAGAATGAATTGTGAAAGAATTATGAACAATCTTGATCTACCTGCAAGCATGATGTACTGCGGAGTACTAGTTAATGGCGTATAATCTTGGGGAGTTTGAGCACTTTGGGTGCTGCCTTCTTCCCCTCCAGCGGTCTTTTGTAGCAGTCGTAACTCACCGTTCTGAAAAAATCTTCCACAACGTCAAGATAAATCGGAGACCGCAACCGCATGTAGCCTTCCAGAAACTCCTCAATGTCACCAATKTCGTTGCTCTCACTGCGGTCCAGCATCAACTGCGCAACCTCATCTTGAAACGCCGTCACAGCCGCCTCTTGCACGGCACCATTGCCATGGTCACCTGCTTTGCTGGTGCTCCTGTACGCAGACACAAGGCCGGCAATTTGGAGTGCCCATTTCCCTTCACTTGAAGACTCTTCATCCTTGCAACTACGAGTTGACAAACTCTCAGGGYAAGGTTGCAGCACAGTGGTCTTCGTCTGTTTTCGTCTCTTGTTGAAACTGGTCGATAGCTTTCGACTGAGTTTTCGGGGAATAGTGTGGGGAGACGACTGGGGCTTGTCGCCGTTATATGTCCACGGACCATCCCGAAACAGAGACGATGGGCTCGTCACTTTCACGCGCTGTGTGGAAACGCCACAGGGCTCTCCTCGGCATCTGTAATAGTGATGATCATCCCCTCCTTGCGATGACGTGCACAAGGATTGACGAGGTGATCGCATCCCTGAGCTTGGAGAATTCAAGGATTCATCTGCCACAGAACGGAGCTTCTGGTTTGAGTCATAAAATGAGGCTTAGGGTTTAACTCTATGCTCAACCCCCTCTCTGATGGCATTCCCTCGGGAACAAACGGACTYCGAAATGTACTCACATGTGTTCAAAACTTGACATGAGATAGTGGTTCAATCAGATGTGTGCCTAACATGACAGAAAGATCCTCAAGTGAACACCACATGACATACTCGGGATACACAGGGAATGTGCCTGTCCACTCAACTCTCTCAAATGACACTACCTTGCAATTGGGAGGACAAATTGGCTCCTGATAACTATGTTCGTAACYTGACATGTGGCTCAACTTGTAAGGCCAACTTCAATTCGATTGACAAGCTTCCGATTGCTACAATGAGATGCACAAGAAATTTTTACTCTTGAAAGRTAGGACAGGTATACAATTACGCTTAGTTCTATTGTACAAATTTTGGCACATRTATAAAYTGAGWATTGGCAATTTCATTTGGTTCCACCAGACGTGCGTACAACATGAGTAAATAGAGGGACCATGCCGGTGCATATATATTGTGACATTCGAGACTGTCTGTGGAGTKTATGRAMAYTGTGATTACCTAAACAGGAGTTGAGACGATCATGGTCAGAATAGCCAGCCGAGTTCGGGAGTGTTGCCTCTGTTACAGACGCGGTAATGTCCAGCTCCCCTCCAAAATCAAAGGAGCCAAAAATCTCGCGACTCGTCCACCGCTCKCGTGTGAAGGAGAAGCTTGTCAACTTGTGATGCATCCATTCGTCCTCCACGCTGGAAATAACTGTTTCAGGTACCGAAACGTCCGAAATTACAGAACTAGGACTGTTGGCATGAGCAYGAGCATGASCATGGCCTCCGTAGGAATAGCTCAACTTTCTTGGACCGGAAGACCTTGACAGCGAATCTAATGTCAAAGACAAAACTGCCAAATTCGAGGGATCGGATGGATCTGAGTCATGCACTCGGATCCGCTCCTGAAGCTGATCCCTTTCCATTTTTTCAGCTACCACTATCACCCTCGTGGCCTCCGATGGATCCTTGGCTAGAATATTGATGTTTCTTCGAGGAGGGGCATTMGCATTGTTGGTAATCAACTTGAACTGCTTGGCAAGAAACTTGGTTTGCGTGCCACTCTTCTGCAACCGAGCGCCATTGGAAGCATTAAGSTAAGTTCACCTAATCGCGACCCTTTCCCACAAGCGAAGTAAGTTAACCCAGTAAACGCCGCAGATTCTTTCTTCTTTACAATGCACCCAATCCGAACATGAGAATCTGGCGTTGACTTTGGATACACCTCTATCCAGCACTTTAAAGCTCATACTTTATGCATACAAGATCCAGAAAATACATGAGAACTTGCGCTGGAGTGCCCTTCCAATGCCAAGCAAGAAATAGCAAAAATTGCGTCAGGTTGACGATAGGAACCATGCTCAGGAGCATACCTTAGCCTTGRGCGTTGCAAGTTGGGGTTCTTTGACATGACGCGCCAGCACCACCTCTTGACTCAAAATACCACCATTCTTCAACCTTGATCGACGAAACGAGGATGTGGCTCCAGAAACGGAGGAAGGAGAGGAGACAGGAAGAGAGCGGGAGCCCTTGCTACTCGGGTTTGCCCATCCTGCCCGTTGGAGGACTCGTTGGAGGCTCCGTGCTCGAGAGTAAGCTTCCCGAGTGGACATGGACTTGGAGAGATGGACAGAGCGTTTCTGCAGCATAGGGTCGTGGGCTTGGAGCACCTTGTCTTTCTGCAACAAGTCATAATACTTGGCTCGGATGGCCTCCTTTTCTAGAGGCCATCCCCTGTCGTCGTCGTCCATCTCGCTCTCCAACCTTCGAGGTTGAGAAAGTGAGCAACAACAGGAAGTCACCGCTGGGAAATAGAAGTGCCSTCCATTTCGTTCAGGGTTGCGTTTGGTACACCACCCGATTCTCAACAGCCATTTTCAAGAGACAGTTCAACCATAGAACCCGTACTGTGACCTGGCCAAGGACRTGAGGTTGTTCTACATGAGTCAGAAGCTGCAAAACTGCACACACATAATATAATCAACTTGGCGCTCAGCAATTTTAGCTAGCCTGTTATTTGATCACATAACAYCTTGCAAATGGTCATCTATTTCAAATTCGTGATGCAATCACAAAATTCGTTATGGAAATGGTAATCTCGTAATTCAGCTCCGACACTATTTCAGAGTTGTGATTGAACCACACAAAAAAAGGCTTGCCAACACGTATTCACCACACCAATATTCACTCGATTCATCCCTACTTTTCAATGAAACAAGGTCGGCCCCTGGCACTTTGAAAGAGTTTTAAGGAAATCTCCAATGTAGAAATGGCTTAAATGGATTAGAGATCTCACAGTGCACAAGAGWCGGAACAACGCTGCTGCGCATGCAGAGATGCTTGTCCCACAGATTCCTTGTGGGTACCTTCCCTTGCTTCATACGTCCTCTAATGGAATCATCTTCAAAACAAAGACAAAAAATCAGTCAATTTACTCTCCCGAATAATTACAAACTCAGCAGCATTTCAGATTTTTCCACTAAACAAAGAGACTAGTGAGTCCAGTGAGTCCCTTGAGAAAAGATCGCTTGGTATTTCCTGCCAGCCTTCTAAAACTAGCTGACACGCTCATGGAACTGAACTGGTATGGGTTAAACAGTAATGTGAGCCCATCCCCAAGAAGAAATTCCGCTCAAAAGTCTACCAATTCTTACTTGCAACAGACAGAATAAAATTTGAAAGCTTGTTACTATACGGTCAGAGCTGAATGATGCCGGATACCAGAATACAAATCGGCAGAGTCCTAAAGCACATTTTGATAAACTCCCTCAAAAGCTGTGCACGTTCTCTATCCACCCTCTCAGTCTAAACCCATCCTATATTTTGCGATCCACGCGCCCTTTCACCGAGCAATTTCAGCACAAGTCCCTTTACTAATCCCAATACGTACACCAACAGAACAAATCTGAAATGGCGCTGCCCAGTAGCATGAATTGCTGCAATGCTCTGCCCTGTGGACGATCCAGATTCATTGTGTCGCCATGTCCGACTGTGCAAAGAGTCCGACTACAAATGCGGAAATCGTGTACCAATCCGCCTCGCCCGCAACGCTAAGCTACCGATCGCGCACTCCCAAACCCATCTGAAAAGACTGAAATTCGAATAGGAAGAAGAGGAATGCGATGGACGGCGATTGCAGAAATGGATCGGGTGTAGCGATTGCTGGCACGAGGGAAGAATTGAGATCCTAGTTGTGGGGAAGGCAGTTGAGCTGCGGAGCCGGGCGGAATCTGCAACCTCGAAGTCAGCGCCACCACGACGAACACGACGACGACGACGACGGAACAGAATGTCGTTCGTTGATCAGAGGACTTTTCTCGTTCATGCATGGATGAATGCTTATCAGTTCACATCACTTTCTTTCATACATTGATGACCAAATGAAGGTAAATCTATCATATAAACCGTTCATTTACTTTTTTAGCGCTTGCATCCTTTTTCGGATTTTTCACATTTACAATTACCAAGTGCATAAATTAAGTATTTTACTTACCTTTATTAACCCCTAAAGTCCCATTGTCCCCTCGGGAGACAAAATGGATTTTGGGCAAGTTCCTATGGTCTCAGTATGTGTCCCAATCTTCTAAATTTTTTAAGAAGATAGGAAAACACGTTAGCTTTCCGAAAATATAAGTTTTATTTCAATTGGAGTCTGGGAAGAAAAATTATGGCACAAAAAGCCCTTTTTTTAGGTCGGTGGGTAGAAATTAACTTTTAAGAAACCTTCAAATCAATTTTTTTTTTTCAAATATTTTCAAATTATCTCTATTTTTTCCTACATGGAAAGCTTTGATTCAATCCATTTGGATTTGTTATACAAAAGTTATGGATAATCTTAGATTTTGGGCAATTAAAGCATCTTCTTGAAAAAATAACATGTAGGATTCATTTCTAATCTCAATTTTCACAATTTGAAAAAAAAAAGTTGCAAAAGGTTAAGATCTCTTGCTAGAACAATCTCACCGTTAAGATTAGTGTATTTCAATTCCATCTTAGAACTATTAATAATTTAGATTTTCCTTCAATCTTGAACCTACTTCTACTTATCAATTTTTTAATGAGTGAAAATTAATTGTATTTTTCTTGAACTATTTTTCCTAGATTCTCAACTCAATTTTTTATCATATAAAAAACAAATTCAAAATCAATAGAGAAAAAATCATAAGTTATGAAGGTTCAAAGCCAAAAAATGTAGTTGGACAAGTTGCAAAAAAATTTGTTTCCTTCACTTTAAACGCAAATATCTTGCAATCTACATAGCCAAAGTTTGTGAAATTACTTTCACACATTCTTATGCAAGTCTAGTACAAGATCCTACGGTTAGATATGCCAAAAAGACATTTTAAAATTTTTTTGGCTCTTTGCTTTAGAAATGGAAGTCTTAAGTGGTTTTTGATGGAAAAAAGGCTTTGGGACTTTAGGGGTTAAATAGAACATAACAGTTCTTTTCTAAGGATTAAAGTATTGTTTGGGATGAATGAAAAAATATTTGGGCAAACATTGGCCAAAATCCTTATGTTCATCATCCAAAATATGGAGATTCAACCCCTCATCCCCGGAGGCCCAACCATGCTTAACCCTTCAAGGACTAACACGGTTTTGACAATGGAGGATTTCAATGAATTGTACCACTTTGATATTTTTTTGCACATAGATGTGCTTAAATTTTTTAGTTTTAACCATATAAAAGTAAAAACTACTTTATGTAGTATGCATAGAATTAATTGTAGAAAATTTTGACTGTTAGATTTTTAGATTATAACAAATTAGGATGATCAACTTCATAGGCAAAAAAGGCAATTTTTCGAGAATATAATTTATAAAAATATGAATGAAGGATTTTTAACCCTAAAAAAATTTATTTGGAATCCAAAGAAAATTTTGTATTCTTTCATCTGGAAATTTGAAAAACAAAAACTCTCTCAAATTTGTACACATTTTCAAACATGAAAAGTAGAAAGTCAAAACCAACCATATTGGATTCTACAAATTTCATAAAAATTTATGTATGCATGAATTTTTGAAATTCAAAACCAATATTACTATCATATTATTTGGAACATTTTATAAAATTTTGAAATCATTCTAATCATTTTTTTTGTTGATTACACTACATTGAGTCTTTTATTTTAAAAATTGTTAAAAATTAAAATTTGAACTTATTTTTTCAAAAATTGTTTGTTCATGTGCATTAAAGAATGAAAACGTCTACAAACATGTTAATTTCCATTTCTACTACTCTTTTCTTGAAAAAACATTATGTTCGCTTCCTTTTCGTACTAGATTACATTCTTCACTACATAACCTAAATAAAATTTTAACTACTTTTTACACTCAAAATTAGAAAATCGGAATATGCAAGAAGTATGAAAAAAAATTTATCTACAAGATCTTAGTTTACAAAATATTGAGATTTGTTTCACTTTCCCAAGGAATTGCCATTGAAAACTTTGAAGAAGACACATTGTGTCCTCTTAGTCCTTGAAGGGTTAAAAGCATCCTCCCTTTGCAAATGTTAAAAGTCTAAATTATATTCAATTATGAAGATCTTAACCATACACAATTGTAGTGTGCATGTTGTAGATGGTGTGGAACAAATTTGGGGTCATTTGATTATATAGATTGACAGATTATATTGTTGTAGTGTTGAAAAAAGGTGCTCAAATTTTCTTAAAAACACATATGGAGGTGAAACTTGATCTCTAAACTAACTCAAATGAAAAAACTTTAAAGTGCAAAGTGATTCCAAACCAGAATATAAACTCTTTGGTGGAAAAAAATATCATAAAAATGACTAATTGTGCTGGAAAAATGGATTTGAAATGTCAAAAAACAGCGAAAAATGTAGCAAAAATTCACATCTGTGGCTGAACTTCCTTCTACAAACATTCTTCTCAATCACTCATAACGTCTTGGATGGATTTGAAATTTTAATTACAAAAACTAGATTAGTAAGCGCAAATTTTCCAACAAAAATTATTGAAAAAGATCATATATGAAGAAGTTATGAGGAGCTTAAATTCACTAAAATGCAAACAATTCTAGATTTTGAACTTTGAATTTCTCCCAAACATTCAAAACAACTTGTATTGGTATGAAACTTTTATCACAATATCTAGATCTTTACGGAAACAAAACCCAATAAATTTTATTGAAAAAAAACATTTGATGAAAAAGATACAATCCCCAAAGTTGCAGCCACCACAATGCAGTGTGTTGAACCCAAATTGAACTTTAGAACTTTGAATGACTTTCACAAACTCAATACGTCTTGGATTGATCTGAAAATTTTACAATAGATACTAGACTAGTATGCACAACTTTTCTAACAAGTTTTATTGAATTCCAACATTGGTTGCAAAAGTTAGAGCACTTCAAAGTGGACTATAGATTGTGTGTAGACACTTTTCGTCCCCTTCGACGATGAGGGATTCAATGTATAGGGTTAAGTTGATGTGCATACCATACATGAGGGTCAGATTTTGCATAAATCAAGCCAATTTTGTCAAAAGTGACTATAAGTTATGTCATAAAGGTATGTTTGCAATCTCTTCATCTTTCTTGAAATAAAATATTTAAAATATAGTCTTGACATTTCTAATATTCTTTAGCATGTACATCGTGTGTTTATAAGAGAGTGTAAAGGAATGTATACATGTTGTATGATACAATCATTCTGATATTATTTGTAAAATTTTCTAATATGGTGTGCAATCACTCAAGCCTATAATTACCACCAAGAAAGTAAATAAATTTTTTCATTCTATTTTTCGTGAAAGAGAATTTATCACAAATTTGATTTTCTGGTCTTAAGGCACACACGAGCAATATCTGAAAATTGCAAATAAAAATGAGAGTTTGTTTTGTTTTCCAAACGAGGTCTCATCTGCACCATGCAAGTGCTAGTTCGGTTTGGTTGAAGAAGATCAAGAGCCTCAGAGCCTGTTAACCCCTATAGGACCAATGCCATTTTTCTGTCAAAAACCACTCAAAATTGTCATTTCTGCTACATTCACCCATGAAAACAAAAAAAATGTTTTCTTAAAAATTTGATCATAGGTTCTTGTACTTAATTTGTGTGAGATCATGTGGTAAAACATTTCATCAAGTTTGACCCTATATATTGAAAGATATGAGCATTCAAAGCTAGAAAAAAATGTTTTTTTGAATTGCAGTCTGCAAATTTAGGTGATTTTGACCGCCATTTTGCACTACAAATTTTGAAATTAAACTTTTCTGTAATAAAGAAATTGAGTTGACAATCTAGGAAAAAATATTTACTAAATAAACACTTGATTTCCATAATTTAAAAAATTGTTAAGTAGAAGTATGTCCAAGATTGAAAGAAAAACTAAATTGTTAATAGCCCTAAGCTGGGATTGAAACACAATAAATTAATGGTGAGATTGTTCTAGAAAATAATCTTAACCTTGTGTAACAATTTTTTTTGAAATATTGTGAAAATTACATTCGGAAATGAATCCTATAAGGCTTTTTTTCAAGAAGATACTTAGATTGCCCGAAAAAAAAGATTGTCCATATCTTTCTCAAAACAAATCCAATGATTACTAGTCCAGATAGAATGAATCAAATCTTCACATGTAAAGAGATAGAAAAGAAACTAAAAATTTAATTTTGAATTTTTGCAGAAATTGTTTTGTTGCCCGCCGAGTTCACTTTTGGACTTGTTGTGGTATAACTTTTTCTCCCAGGCACCAATTGAAATAAAAATTATATTCCCACAAAGCTAATCAATTTTTCTATCTTATCAAAAAATTTAAAAAAGTTTCACAAAATATTGATGTCATAGGAACATGCCCAAAATCCATTTTGTCCCTCGAGGGGCAATGGTCCTTTAGGGGTTAAGCCCTAAAAGAGAGAGGCTAAGATCATAATGTGTTGTACATTACAAGTCTAATTTGAAAGGATCAAGTTTCTACGTGCTAAATGTCAAACTTCTTTGTATGAGTCTTCTATTTCCAGAATTAAATGAGTCTTTTAGTATTAGTTTTTTTTTTCTTGTCATTATTCTCTTGTTTGCTACTCTACTTACTAGAAATGTATCCACTTCTAAAATATGATTGACACACAAGCAATCCATATCCTACTGTCATACATTGGGCTTCATTCTATAAGGATTCCCTAGCATCCAACAAACTCTAGATTTTATCAACCCCTCTCATGGACTTCACCCAACAATAACTACTTTTCCATCTTCACTCCTTTTTGTGCATTTGTAGTTCCTATCAACATTGTTTTTGAAACCAGCTCAAATCTCCTTCCTGTGCCATCTTCCCTACATTCTTTCAGGATCCACAATTGCGAGATGTTTTGATACTCTTCATTGGCTAACAACTTTGGCATGCATAAATGCAAAAAGTCTAAATTAGACTGGTCGTAAGACGAGCGGAAACACCACAAATTGGTAAACATCTGTGAACGGGGCAAAGGATTTGTACCACAAAGTTGGTGTTTATATGGGCTGCAGCACAAGTGCTATTGTCATTTGTTGCAATGAAACCAACAAAGACAAGTTTGTCGGCAAAACAGAGAAGGATTGGATACCATTCATGGGTCTTGGGTGAAAGTATGTTGCTAGTAAAAGTACTATTTGACAAATGACGTTCATCATGATTCATACTCCAATCATACTATGGATATGGCCACTATTGGCTACTAAGACCACTAGACAACCACCTAAAGCTACATTCTCACTTGGCTCTATGTACAAGCAATTCTAAAACAAAGTAGTGATGACTGTAGTTGTAACAAAATTTGTTTTGCAAAAATATAAGTTCCATATTTCACGAAAAGTATTTGATGCTGTGTTCTTTACATTTGTGACGCTAACCCTTKAAGGACAAACCAATGATTGTGGAAATTATCCATTTTGATACCATAAGAATCTTTGGTTTTAAAAATTTCAAAAACACTCATTGGAAGTCAAAGTACTATAAAAGATCTCCCCTTTCGACACAAAATTCCAAGGATGAACAGTTGCACTTCTATCCTATATAGAAGATTCTCTATCATGTATCGGATACAGAACGTCCACCTCGACATTCAAGGGTCGATCAATTTCTGGTTTTTACAGGATAGTGCCAGCTGGGCAAATAATGGGATGGGAAGGAGAGGGGTTCACACTTCAAACCAGCGGCCATTTTTTCCTGGAACTGAGCTACAGCCGCCGTCAGACACGTTCTCCAGCGTTTCACTCACAGTACAACCAGCGCTCTTTCCAAATCCTYAAGAACTGGGCTTAAGGGACTTAAAAGGTAAGAGCATATGCTAGAGTACCAAACTGGGCTGCCTTGGAGCGAGCAAAGATTCGAGAATGTGCGTCCCCAGCCTTTGCAGCAGGTACTGAGATGCTGAATTGCTGGGGTCATCAGACATCAGAGCCAATCAGTGAGGAGGAAAAGTCGAAGCGAAGACTGAAAGGGATATACTGAAAGAAACTTTAGAAACCCGACAATCTACAAGGAAAATGCACGGAAACTGCATGGAAACTACCTACTGTACAAGAAGAACGTTATCACATACCTGATGTATTGGTAGAACCTATTTGAAGCAATATACTCGTTCGTGTAATCTATCGTCTGGTCCCCTTCCTCTGCCTCCTCTGCAACAAGTAGGATCCACGCATAAAAAAACACGTTCGCAACCAACATGATCCATGATCAGTTCCTTTACTGCAAAGACAATTTTGAGAGGGAGTAAAGTATTACAGGCGGCGGTAAGGGCAATCTCTTGAATTCTTCTTTCCATACACGAGACCTGCTCTGGCATCCCGTTGGAAGTAGCAAGGTCGGAAAAATCGCTGAAAACTTTCTCCAAGATCAAAATTTTCGAATCACCAAAGGCACCAAACCCACAGTGATGACAATTAAAGTGGATGGAAATCCGAACTTTAGGTGGCTCATAAATGTCAGGTTGTAAGTTGGCCTCTCGAACCTTTGGAGCCCATTTGACTGTCCTTCACAAAGCACTTTATCTGCCGGTGTTGGTCTGGCTTGTTCACAGACAATAAGATTCGCTGCAGAMCCCACCAATGTCAAGTTTCCAGCTACTGTACTCACCCACGCAAGGATTAACCATGCCTTAACAGCGCTTGCTCCAGGAGTGTCAGCTGCTGATGCTGCAACCCTTGGCCCCAGTAATATAACTGCAAACAGACAAAAAAGCAGCAAGTCAACGTCATCTGTAAACTTGTCACATTGAGAAGGAAGGAAAACACTTTTGCCACCAAARATCGCTCTTAAGAAACAACGAAGTCTTTAAGGTAATGAATGTTCGTCATCTAACGTACCCGCTTGCAATCGAATCAAGTAAATAAATCCTCTATAGTGACAAAATGATACAGGCAAGAATTTTTCTGTCATATTTATCYAGACCATTCCAAGATTGTATCAAGCAAATCTTAATTGCAAAAGTTGASAATGTTTATGAGCATAAGCATCATGGTTTAGTCAATTTGCGAAGCAACGAGACCCATCCTATAGACCATCTCGCTCATGACCACAATCATTATTAATCGTAACGGACCGATTTGTATGGTTACCCCTTAAAAGGACCAATGATCGTGGTTTAMAATGACCGTTTCATTGATCAAATTATGAGAAGTATAATTTAAATAAGGACAAAATTTATGACACCAAAGTGAGTGAAGAACATTGCATGTGTAGGTTGAAAACCGCAGTTTTGGAAGAAATGAAAATCCCCATGCGAACTCAATAACTGTTTACGAAAACATGACGCTTCTTGGTCCTAAACGGGTTCAGGAGAATAGAGACCAGAAAAAATCAGTACCTGTAGGAACATTAGATACCACGTTTGAGAGGACAGTAACAACTAGCGAAAGTACGCTGACCCCGCTCGCAGTATCAATCCGAGAATGTGGCTGCACGGCTTCCCAAAATGCTTCAGGAGCTCCAGTCTCGTTAAAGCCAGACGTCGCTATGAACATACCAGAGAAGAAAACTAGCAGGGCGTAGGATACCTGCACAACGAATGGTACACAAGTAAGATTCACGAAGTACTTTGCACTTAAAGAAAGAGCTTAAAGAATACAAGAGGTTCGTGGGTTTTCCTGTTTGGCGTTCTATGCATTCCAACTCCAACAAAACCAAGGCTGATGCAGAGAATCGAGAATCGACAAAAAAATTATTGCTCACTACCGCACATCTCAAGACTCAAGAGACTAACGTCAACACACGTAAATAAATGCGCCAAAAAATGGGACAGCGGTACCACATGTCCTCTCATTGATGACGTTGGCTATTGAGGACACTCAACACAAATGCACGGAAGGAAAGTACTCATCCGTTCACTCCAAGGATAAGGGAGGAGCACGTAAAACCTTGTCCAGATTTGGCCCCGCATCTGAGAAATCCAGCACCATCAAGACCACGGCAGCTGTAATTGCAGTCCAGGGAAGACTCAGACCCGCTAAAAGAGCCGCCAGCATCCCAATGGTGACAAGGTAAACACAAGCATTCCAAACCCTTGCCTTCTGTTTCCTCCAYCGCCGTTCTAACATATCAGCACCCTTCCTCCCACAGAAAACCCTAACAATCAGGGCACACCCTTTCGCAAGGCCTCTCTTCGTGTGCACTCTTACGACACTCGAGCGGGCTTCCAAATTATCACACGGAGCTGCCGTGGACAATGCCTCTCYGGAGCTTGCGGATGTCACAGCATGTTCAACACCCTGATTCGAGGCCACGCTACTGGCAATGATGTTCCGTTCACTAMGCGTGTGTTCACCCCGTTCGAGGCTGTCCCCCAGGGTATCGTCTCCCGCATCGTGTGTGTGTCCGCCAGGCCCTCGGATTGAATCAAGTCTTGGACCGCTCAGATCCAGGGAAGCTTGTTTTGAGAGTCTCCTCGCTTCGACATCGCCTGAAATCATTCTCAAAAACTTCAACAACTTTCGACAAGGTCTCTGGAAGAGTAAGCAGGGGAGGCATTGTACAACACAGACAAAGCATAGATACTGACTTGGTAGCAAGTCCAATGATACTGAATGTATGTTMTATGAGGCACGGTCCTAATATGGGGGTCTCTCCCGCGATTAGGGTACTCCCGCCAGAATTTCTTTATGTCTGAAGATTTCTAGCTTATTAGTAAAGAACTGAAGATTTCTATAGTAGCTAATTAATAGAGAACATATGTTTCATTGTTAGCTAACCAGTCTGCCATTCTCTGTGCAGAAATGACTTCATCCCTGCAAGTCTCTGGAGTCTAAGCGGAGTCACCRTACCTGAACTATCCCCATTCACTCCAAGTTCCACGCGACCAGTTCCCTCCTGCAACTCTGTTTGCTGTCTCGGTGASGCTGATATGTTCGAATCGCCTGGCACCAGTGATAGCGAACGCCCATAGACTGCCAACAATAACAGAGTATTCACCACCAACCCTATTGCCAACGCGGGGAGCACTCCAGACAAGAAGAGCCCAAAGCTGATCCCGCTGTTGACAGCGATGACCAAATTCTGAGGATTTCCAATCGGCGTCGCCGCGGAGCCGATATTGGAGCTCGAAGCGAGCGCAATGAGGAAAGGTTTGGGGTCGAGATTCTCACTCCGACAAAGCTCCAGCACAAAGCCCGTCAACACCACGCACGTCGTGTCATTCGTGAACAGCGCACTGGACAGCGCGGACAACAGACTCAGGCGGCAGAGAAGGTCCTTGCCGCCCCGCGTYTTCCACGACAAAGCCCGGCCGAGGTACTCGAAGAGACGCGCTCGCTTGAGGTACACACTGATCACCATRGTGCCGAACAGAAGGCCCAGAATGGGAAGATCCACCGCCGCGAAGGCATGGTTGGGAGAGATCACTTGGAAAACCACCATCAGCGTGGCGCCCAATATGGACCCCGCGGTTCGGCCAATCGGAAGAAACGGCACGGCTGGAAAGACAGCCAACATCCACCAGACGACGAAGGCCAAGCATCCCAGAATGACCTTGGGAAGCGACGCCCAGGCCGCCATCGCTCAAACGAGCTCCACAACCAACCATGCACTCACAGGTGCTATTCGACGACGAAGACAATGATCAACCCCCGCGTCACACCTCGGGAAAGCTTCGAAGGAGAAACACAAGTGGATTGGAAGACGTCAAGTGACATTGGACAGATATGGTGGAGCTCTTCGACAAGAACATGGTCATGGCGATCTGGGAAAAGTTGGAATGCAGCGGCAACGTCTGCGCATCAAAACGTCGAGACCTGCATCCAACATTCTGCGCAAAAAACAAGAAACGGAATCGAACGAGCAGACACGAAAGCTCAAGCGCAATTCTCAGCTCGCAGTTCAAAACAAACACGAGCTGATGAAATTCCACGGCACACGAAGCCGGAGAAGACATAATTGGCGCGCTGAGGCCATGAAGGCCATAGCGACGAAGACAGACAGGAAGGCAATTGCAATACGACTGAATGTTTGCAGCAAGAAGCAAGAAGCTGCCACATCAATTCCAAAAGGGCATCCCTCCACCTGGAAGTACAGTACGGCGAAACTTCAACGGCCGGGGTGAGCTGACCCCCTCGCTCGGCCCCCTGGGATAACGCTAAAAAAAATTTATTTTTCACGCATTATAAAATTTGCAATTTTTTTTGTTTTTGTTTTTCGTTGTTTTTGTTTTTGTTTTTGTTTTTTGACACACACAAGTTTTTCCAGTCAAGTGTAAGGGGATTTCACAACCGGGGATCCAATCGCCAACCTCTCCATTGAGTTTGGGTACCTTACACCATCACTAGTCACCCTAGTGCTTTAGGATCATTTTTGACCAAAAAATTTGCAAATTTTTGAATTCATATTTGCAATCGGAGGTCCCAAATTATTTACAGAAACTTACTTTAGAGTGAATGAATGAAGATTCTTCCTTTGAGGGTGCTTTTTGTAAGAAATCCCTTTAGGAATGTGTTGGGAAGTTGCAGGGAAGGTAAGGTTATCTGCCCTAACCCACGGCCTTGTTCCAAATATCAGGCTTCGTATTCCGCAGATGCTCTTCTGGGGGTGCTGCAGCAGTGCAGCAACCAGCTACTGTAGCTTCAGTTATATCAAGCTGTCTGTAAGTTATCGTGCTTTTGTCAGTTCAATGTGTTCTGAATGTCGGCACGTGGAACTTGTTTGCAACTGAAATATCTGTATTGCAGGAACCCTACAGTAGTAAACCCGTCCCAGCATGAAGTGGGCCATGCGAGGGTGAATTTATCCCTAGGAAATAGGAACAATGCGAGGATTACTTATTTTTCACACATTTAAAATTTGCAAATTTTGAGTTCGTGTTTACCATCACTGGTGGAAAACACTGATTTAACATGGCACAAAATAGTGGGCTTTTTATTACAATCACCCTTCATTCATTCTACATTCATTCTACATGGCCCACTTAATGAAACGGGTTTAGCATCTTGCATCTGTATCTATGGGGCATGAAAATTGCATGTCATAAGTTACCCCTATTGTAGGAATCGCAAGAGTCACACTTTGGAAACACAACCATTAGGTAACTATACCCAATTTTGACCCCTTTCTAAAATGGATCAGTACAAATTTTTGCCTAAATTAGTACTTTCATTATTCATGAGTATGTTGTTGATTTTAGAACATCTATTTTCTGCACTTTGAATAGTTGTACTTTAATCACACAGTGTCCAAAAACAATGCATTCTAAGATAATGTCGAATTTTCAACAAGACCCCAATAAATAAAAATTCAATATATTAATGAGAACCATGCCGAATTGATTATTTGTTGCAATTTTAGGTTTGGTAGATTTTTTAGGCTAGAAAAGATAGAAGAATCAACAACATTGCCATATATGGGAGGTCCACAAAGTGCTCCAACTCTATGGTGGAAACACCCAAAACCGTCAATATAAACAATTCACCTTAGTTGGAGGCACCCTTTCCTCCAAAATAATATTTTTGTAGTATGAGCAAGTGAAAATCATGAATATTGAAATAAATAGATTTTCTAGATGTGGTATCAATGTAATTTTTATGGTTTTTCAAAGTGCCAATTCACTAGACCACTAAAACTACCACGTAGATAGACCTTGAACTGAAATATGAAAAAATAAGTAGTTAAAAAATCAAGGTTAAGTATATGTGCTTCAAATGTGTGAACAAATCAAAGTTAAACCCTAAAGGTTTTTTACTATGCTTCCACTGAAAACGCTCCCAAATTTCTATTTCTAGTACAAGTACCAAATTTTAGGAAAAAAATATTTTTGGACACATGTAACCATAGAATCTTGTAGTAAACTACTTTGGAAAGATGTGGCAAAAAATTCAGATTATTCCACCACGTGGATTGCAAGATATTTGCATTTAAAGTGACAAAGTCTTTTCTTTTATCCCTACAAAAATCCGGGCAGCTAAACTTCAAAAGGCCACATTTGTATGAAAAAATGTCCAAAATGGTTGTAACTCTTTGGATTCATTCTTCAAGGCAAGTTGGCAACACTCTTGAAAATTTTCAATTCATTTGGAATTGTAAAATATGTAGGAAAAAAATAGTAAGTAGAAAAAAGTAGAGAATGATTCTAAATACTAAAGTGTTAACAATTTATTTATGAAATTGAAAAGTGCCAATTCCAATTGTTTCAATAATGTGATAAGCAATATATAACCATTTTTTTTTTTTTTTCAAAATTATTGAAAAATGAATTAAACAAAGGACTTCAGAGTTTATTTTAGCGCAAAGATTCCATGATTGCCCGCAAACAAAAACTCTTCATAAGTTTTGACTCATTGATCAAAATGGAGTAATTCAAAGTTTTCCAAGTATATGTTAATCTAGAAAATCAATTTCAAATCTTTATTTCTAAAAAAGTCTTGCCTAAGCTACCCGGAGATCAAAGAAAAGTACATACCTTGGAATAACTTTTTAACCATGTAGTCAAATGTCATGAAAATTGTTGGGCCTTGAATCTCCTCCGTGGACACATATTGTGTGAAAATTTCAAAGAAAAAAATTAAAAAATCCATTTATAGTGAGCTGCCCAAAATTGCTATGTTGTCAAAACAACGTAGTTTGGTCGTTTAAAGGTTAAGCATTTGAAGATCACATTATTTAATCCTTGAAAGGCCCTTGGGGTCTCTCTATACAACCCGTATTTAGCCTTATAACTCTTCAATTGTGGTATAACATATGAATTGTGATGCCTTGTTAGTTGCATACTATCATGATCGTTAATTTACTGTGTACTGTAAAGAATTTGCTCAATTTTTTTCTATTCAAATACCACTAAATACATAATATACTATATGGCCACAAAGGGCTTTCAAGCCCTTCTAAGGTTAACAAAAATCAAAGGACATATTTAGTGGTAGTCTAGGATACAAGAATGGGAATAGGGACGCTTTTGGGTGTTTCTACCTTAACCCCTAAGCGCTCAAACGACCATTTTTTGGTCGCTGCCCAACTTCGGGCAGAAAAAAACTTTTTTTTGAATTTTTTTTTTTTTTCCTTGAAAATATTGGGTTATCTTTTAGTATTTATATTCAAAACTAAGATCACTACGGTAAAAAAAATCATAAGAGAAATAGCACAATGTGTTTAGAATTTTCTTGTGTTGAAAACCTTACTATTTGAGGAACAAATTGAAATTTTTATGACCAAATTGTATGAATTTTTTTACAATTCAATAGAAACCACTATTTTGACCAATAAAAAAAAATTCAGTCTTAAAGATAGAAATTGTATTTTTGGTGAATTTTTGAAGTTATATCTTCAAAATTCATTTGAAGAGAATCTGAAAATAATTTTATAATTTTGACCGTACGGATATCTTCTACTTGTTGTGCTTCACATAAACTTCTTTGATGCAAACTTCAAAAAAGTTATAGAATGTATATTTTATAACACATTTGTGTTTTGTCCAAACCCCTYGGGCTTTTAGGGGTTAAAAATGTGTACATCTTGAAATTGGTAGCCTATTTGTACATTTTGCTTTTCTAATATTTTCAGCAATATACAAATAGTTTATGTTTCAAGAGTTTGGTGGATGCTTTTCATGACCATTGTGTTTCAACTTCAATAATTTCTATCCAAGTTCATGAAGCTCAAAACAAATATGAAATGACTTGCGTTCAATGCCAACTTCATTTGTCTTTCAAAGAAAATTCAATGAAAAATATTTCAAAAATTATGAACTCCCCAGATTAATTTCTAGCTCGTAAACCTTTAAACCCTAAAGGACCAAGCTACATTTTTGCAACATACTGATTTGGGGTGGCTTACTACAAATGAAATTTTTATTTTATTTTCATAAATTTTGACTACAAGGCMAAAATTGTATGATGTGTAGTTTTTTTTGCCTTTGCTGGGCAATCTAGGGAGATAAAAAAACTCACTTTTCCTAAGAAAAAAAAATTAAAATTGGTTTACAGACATGTTGAAGGTTTTAATCATTTCATTTTGATCAATGAGATGAAAGCTATGAGGAGTGTTAGTTTGCAGGTAGTTATAATTTCCCTATTCTAAAGTAAACTTTGAAGTCCTTCATTCAACTCTATTTTCTATAGTTTTTTAACTATTAATTATATAAAATCATAGCGTATAAATTGTTTTTAACTCCTTACTCTAATTCTTAAAAATATTAATAGTATTTTGAATCATTCTCTACATCTTTCTACTCATTGTTCTTTTCCTATATGTTGTGCAGTTCCTAATGGTCTAAAAATTTTCAAGAAAGTAGCCAACTTGCCTTGAAGAATGAGTCCACAAAAGCACCACCATTTGGGACAATCTTTTATATAAATGTGAAATTGTAAAGTGCAACTGCCCTATTTTTCGTAGGGCCACAAATGATTTTTGTCAATTCAAACACTTATCATGCAATCTACATGGTGGAGATTTCTGAAAAAAATTCCATGTCTTTGCAGACTAGCGTACTACAAGATCCTATGGTTACATGTGTTCAAAACAAAATTCTAAAATTTGGTAATTGTAATCAAAATGGCAATTTTGGAGTGTTCTTGGTGAAAACTTAGTCAAGGAACTTTTGGAATTAAAAGACAAAGAGGTAACCTAGATTTCTGAAAATATGAATATATATTATAAAACTGAACTTAGAGTAATAATTTAATGAACTCTCAAAAAACAGTAGTGGAATATGATCCATAGATCATTTCCACATGGTTTAATCAATTACTGCAGTAAACAAACCAATATTTTTCGATAAATTTTATAGCCAAAAATAGAGAATTTCGTGTAAAATCAATTGTAGATTGAATATTTTTTACTTTTACAAGAATTGTTTTTCTTTAACCCTGTAGTGACCGGGGTTGATTTGGGAGGCGGGCGTAGTTTTTCAAGAAAGCCAATTTTGTGGCCATTCTAAAGATTTAGTCTTAGATCAAACCATACAAGGTGTTTCCATAAGGGATATTTTTCAACCTAACAAAAAATCAAACTCATCCAACAGTATAAATTGCTAAAAATAAGGTAGGATGTCTATAAATCAACCTTTTACAGGCTAAAATTGAATTTGAGGGAGGTAAAACATTTTTAAATGTTTTTTTAGTAAATTTTCCTCAAAAGACAAGTAAAATAGGCATCTAACCCATGCCGTTTCATATTTTTTTAAGTTTTGTGAAATTAGTTGCAAATTTTTGAAGTTCACAAAAAATGGTCATCTGTGATCATCAAAAGGAATAACCTTCTAAAATGTGCAGATTTGGTACATTGAAGAAAGTGAAATGTACCTCTAAATCATGTTTGCTTCTAGAGCCTTGTTGGAGTTTGAGTTGCTTTCCTTAATCCTCAAAGGACATTGCATGCCCAAGGGGCATTTTGAAAGTCAAACTTGAGTTTTTCATATAGTTTTTTTATTTTAATTGCTTTTAAGCTTCACTAAGAAAATGAAGCTCTATTAATCAACTTTTTATTCTCATTTGATTTTTTTCAAAATGTTTAAAATTGCAAATTTTTGTGACACATTGAAGATTGTATCTTGAAAGCTCCAAAACCACCACTTTTTAATGTTTTCTTTTGAATTTCTTTTTGTGTAAACTCTAAGTATTCACCACTTATGCCATGATGTTTGACACCACTATTTCCATTTTTCATAAAATTTTCATATTATTTTAAGTATTTTTGTAATTACTATGATTTTTGTATTGAAATTTCTTTAAAAAATCATATGAAATTCAATTTGATGTTTTAAATTACAAAAAATTAATTAATTTTTAAATACATATTACTAGATGCAAAAAATATCAAAATTTTGAAATGTAAATTCCAATGTAGAAATCTAATGAAGTTTGACCAAGCCCGGACATGAAATGTCCTTTAAGGGTTAATTCTCAAAAATCAATGACTTGAATGACTTTTTAGAATTTGCGCTACATAAATACCAATGCATAAGTTTACTTTGGGCATTCATGAGATTACAAAGCAACACTTATGCCTTGTCAAAACATCAAGTTACAAAAAAATCTCAGAATTTGGTTGATATTTTTTTGTATTTTTGTTGAACACTTCCCATTTGAAGGTCCAGGCCATTTGAGTTTGCAACCTCATAGCTAATTCATCAATGCTCCAATTCTCTTGAAATTGGTTTTGTTTGAAGCGCACAAAAGCATTCTAATTGCGTTCCTCTTTGAGATTTTTGTGATCAAATGTATTTTGAACAATTGTTAGATTGGGAGTCCAAAAATCAACCAAAAAGTGGTTGACCGGTCACTTAAGGGTTAAGCTCAAAATGATAAATTCTCACTGTTGTGATTTTTGAAGATTTTTATTTTATTTTTTTATCAAAGTTGTTTTAGAAGGGTTGTTTTCTAAGCTAGAAAAGTTATTATTTGAACTACGTAAAAATAATTTTGAACTAGAAAATTTATTATTGCAACATTAACCATGGAATATGATTGGCATACTTACCGATTAAAAGTCTGTTTATCCATACAACCCACATCCTACTGTACAAAGAAAACTTGAAAGCAAGCAACCTTTACCTATTATTAACACATCATTCACTAATATGCTATACTATATCTTTACAGCAAAATCCATTGGACACATTACAAATATACTTCTACTTGTATCCATATAATCACATCCATGAACCCTTTAAGGACTGTGGTTGATTTGGGGGCGGGCAAGACATTCTCTAATTTCTAATTAAACACGAAAAAAAATATCAAATTGTGATGCTTTCTGGGAATTTGACCATGCCAATGGAATTGGCATGAATGATTGGGCCTCCACAATAAATTTTGTGGCAATTCAAGGTTCCCTTACTAGAATTTTTTTGTATTTTCAGCCCAAATTTCATTAGTTTTTTCAATCTTTAAACCGCATGCTAGGACAATATAGCACAATTGTCCTTATTCATGTCCCTATGCATGCAATTTACAATTCCCCACATCCGTCCCCTTTTTTCCATATCCAAATTCATTCTAAAACTCTGGCTTTCAGTGAAAAGGTGTCAATATCAACCCAAAAGTGGTCGATTAGTCCTGAATGGGTTAAACAATAACCACACAAATCACACACAACTCATACTACAAATAATTAATTTTGGCTTTGAAAATATACATTCTAGTTAGCATAGCATCTCCCTTCTAGCATAAATTTGTAGTTCAGTTGTCAATCATTCTTCTCCAAGATTTGTTGTAAGATTCAAAATGAACAAACTCTTAATTTACAGCAACTATAAAAGTGATCACAATTATTTCTCTCTTTAATGAACCTTTAAAGAATCATAAGGTTATCATTTAGCTTCTGCAACTACAATGTGTAAAATGACTACAATGTGTAGAAACTGACGCCGTTGGGTGCATGGACGCCATTGGGTGCTCCTACCTTAACCCCTAAAATGCCAAAACTGCATTTTTTTTGGCAACATAGCAATTTCGGGTAGCTCACTACAAATGGAGTTTTTATCACTTTTCTTAGAAATTTTCACACAACATGTGCCTGAGGAGTAGTTTTTAAGGACTAAAAGTTTTCATAACTTTTGACTATATTGTATGATATGTAGTTTTCATTGCTCGGCGGGCAGTTTGGGCAGCAAAAAAAAAGTTCTTTAGAAATTGATTTAAAAATAAATAAAAACTTGAAATTGGTTCTTTAGAATTTTATCAAAGTGGAAAGCTCTAAATCATTCTGTTTTGATCATAGAGTCAAAAGTTATGAGGAGTTTTAGTTTTGGGTAGTTTGCGGACACTTAGTTATAGAATCTCTACTCTACAAGAAAGTTTGAAATCCATTATTTAATTCAATTTTTAATATTTTTGGAAAAAAAATAAAAATAGTAGGTGTAAATTGTTTATTACAACATTTTAGCCATTCGGATTGGCATTTTTCAATTCCATAAATAAATTGTTTGCAATTTAGTATTTTGAGTCATTTTCTACTTTTTTCTACTTACTATTTTTTTCCTACATGTTGTACAATTCCAAATGATTTGAAATTTTGAAAGCATGTAACCAACTTGCCTTGAAAAACAAATCCAAAGAGTAACCACCATTTTGGACATTTTTTCATACAAATGTGACCTTGTGAAGTGCAGTTGCCCGTTTTTTTGCAGGGCCAAAAAAATGATTTTTGTGAATTCAAACACTAATATCTTACAATCTACATGGTGGAAAATTATGAAATTTTTTCCACATCTTTTTAAGCTAGCGTACTACAAGATCCTACAATTACATGTGTCAAAAACTATTTTTTTTCTTCTAAAATTTGGTACTTGTATAAGAAATGGCAGTTTTGGAACGTTTTTGGCAAAAACATAGTCAAAACGGGTTAATCAAGCTGATCTACAGTCTTTGAAGGRAGAATTTGGGAAGCTTTTAGTGGGACTGAGGGAGTAAGCTACAGTAGAAATGCTCCGACATGCAGTAACTGAAGTCGCATGATAACATACAGCCAGTATCATTTCATTTGGACTGCCACCCACCGACGTCAGAAACCACCGCATGCTCTGTTTGAGTGCTTCAGTTGTGTTGCCCAACGCCTCCCTTGCCTAACTTTGTCAGAGCCCTTGTCGGAAGTTGTTGAAGAAGACTCCCTTTAACAATGGCCTTGAACAACACAACGGATGTTTCATGTCCAAATGTGCAATGGATGATAGAGAATCTTTCCATGTAAGACAAAAGTGCAGATGTTCATCCTTGGAACTCGCCTTGGAATGAGGTGTGAAAATGAGGGTGGGTCTTGAACAATAGTTTACTTTCTTGAAACTTGGAGTTTATTTCAAGAATGAACCGAGAATGAACGGCACAAGCCGAGGGCAAGCCGTGGAGATGAGTGTAGAGCTCCAAACCAAAAAATTGAAGTTAAATTACTATTCTACACAAAAGTCCCGCTCACAAGTTTCTTCAAGTGCCAAGTAACTACCATGCCTTGACGAGTGTTAAAGAAGGGAATGTAAAACCAAGTGTTGTCAAGTTTCCTAAAAAAATTGTGGGCCTTGGCTGGGGACCTATCATAGAGGAAAGAATTCCGATACCTTGCCATCCGCCCATGGTCTATTGAGATAGCATCCCAAATAAGGTGCTCCATCTTGGTTTGCAACTAGGCTTCTTGGTTGAAGACCCATGCATTCCTTCCTAACGATTACAACCATACTACAAAGCTTCTAAGCAGGGACCAAATGGTTGAACCTACCCTAAGTTTCCTTGGCAGGACAAAAACTAGGAGTCATTGCTACCATGTGAGATTGGGTACATTTTGGAAAAGTAGAGCATTGAAAGTGCAAACTTTCACACTATCTAGCTTGGGGCACATTCGATGAACCTATAGTGAATAGTTTTGTCCAATCTTTGGTAGCAACATGAGCATGCAACGCCATGCTAGGGAAGAGCTGAGCTCTCTAGCTATTGACAACCACGACCTTGTGAATAACAGACCAAAGATACCCTTCTTTCTTAGGACAATAGGGTGCCAGATCTCCCTCCATGGTGGTTGATAATTTTTCGGTAAAATACGCCTTCATTTATCTAGAATGAATCTCCGTAGTTACTGCTTTGGCTTGAGTAGAGAATTTTGAACAATAGTTTGAGCTTCAATGAGTGTTGATGGGTTTTTTTAAGCAAATGATTTGCATGGTAACCACAAAGCATGATTTCAACAATGATCATCTCATTCTTTATGATTTGATCTTTGAAGTTCTTATATGTTTACATGTTCAAAATTAGTTCCAAATACAAGTAGACTTATCTACTTCAAAATACTAGTACTCCAAAAAAAGGCTAAAATCTTCATCTAGGTTTTTAGTTTAACCCCTAAAGTTCCTTGACTATGTTCTCACCAAAAATGCTTCAAAACTGCCATTTCTAGTACAAGTACCAAATTTTTGAAAAATATCATTTTTTGACACATGTAACCATAGGATCTTGTAGTACTCTAGTTTGAGAACATGTGGAAAAAAAATTCAAAAATTTCCACGATGTAGATTGCAAGATATTAGCATTTGAAGTGACAAAAATCCTTTTTTTGGTCCTGCAAAAAATCGGGCAGCTACACTTCACAAGGTCAAATCATTATGAAAAAATGTCCAAAATGGTTGTGCTTCTTTGGATTCATTCTTCAGGGCAAGTTGGCTACATACATGAAAATTTTCAGATCATTTGGAGTTGTAAAGCATATAGGAAAAAAATAGTAAGTAGAAAGAAGTAGAGAATGATTCAAAATACTAAATTGTTAATAAATTTGTTGTAAAATTAAAAAACTCCACATGTTGGTCCTTTAGGGGTTAACAAATTCAATTCAAGGATTCATTAGTTAATTTATTAGAGTATACCCTTCTTAAAATTTAGAATAAAATCCCTTACCAATGGCAAGATTATGATGCTTGAATTTCATAAAGAAGTATTTTCAATTGTTTCCAAATGATTAGATTTCATCTTTCAAGCTTTCTATCCAAAAATGTCTAGATCCTACAAATTGCAACCTTCCGTAATATATTGAAGAATTGAATAAGAAACACACATAGAAAATTTCAAAAAAACAATTTCATTTTCATACTTGAAAAAAATCGTAAGTAGAAAGCAATAGAGAATGATTTGAAAATACTAAATCGTTAAGAATTTAGTTATAGAATTGAAAAATGTCAATCCCAATGGTTGTAGTGTTATAATTGAACCATCTATGTCCTATATTTTTATTTTATTTCTAAAAATATTGAAAATTGAGTCAAATTAAGGGCAACAAAGTTCATTTTAGAGTAGATATTTTCATAATTGCTTGCAAACTAGAACTCCTCATAACCTTCAACTCATTCATCAAAATGGAATGATTAATCCCTATTCCCTAAAGGACCAAGTGTTCGTTCAAGTGTCTCAGGTAGGTTCCTACAAAAGTCATTTTTGGTTGGATCTTCATGAAATTTGGAGACAATCTATAACTATGTACCTCTTTCATGAAAATCTATTTTTTTTTCTGATCACATGCCCGGATCAAAAGTTATGTTGCCTTGAATTTTGCTGGCAACTAGGGTAGCTTCGAACAAGATGTGCAAAACTCTTCTCATGATTTCAAAATTTGGCGTGTATATGGCTTACACCATACAAGAAGCAAATGTCCAAAAAAATAACCATGTGTAGTGTAAAAATCTCATTGTAGAAGGCGTAAAAGTTTCCAAAATCTGTTGGACAAGGTTGGCAAAAATCTTTTTCACCCAACTTCAAATGTTATAGTCTTTCGATTAGTGCGGTCAAAGTTTCTGAAATCTTTTCCACACATACCTAGAGAATTCTAGTACAAATTAGTGAGCTAGAATTTTGAAAAAAAACTTTCTTTTTTCATTTTTCTTGTTGCCCTCAAAAGTGGCAGTTTTTGACAATTTCTGCCCAAAATGTGCATCGGTTTGGTAGGGGTTAAAAGCTTTTCGCATAAAAATAGATCTAGAAAACTAATTTTGAATTTTTGTTTATTAAAAAATTGATTTCTTCTTAGCTACCCATGATGCACAGGCTCCAGAAGAGAGTACACATTATAAAAAAAATTCTAAACACATAATCAAATTTATGAAAATTGTTGTGCTTCAAGGCTACTCATTGACTACATGTTCTCTTAAAATTTCAAAGAAAAAAACAAAAATTTTGTTCAAAAATGGATGAGTGAAAACGCTTTGTTGCCCAAAAAATGCTCTTTGTTCCTTTAAGGGTCAAAGAATCAAAATGATGAGAGCCACTCTTTCTTAGGATCAACCATCCTAGAACCAATTTGAGAAATATTGGTAAGAGTGGTTTTCCTACAAGTTGTATCTTTCAGAAGAAAAACCCATCAGTCATTTAAGATAAAGCAACAATGCTCAAAAGTTTAACCCCTAAAGTCCCGAGGTCTTTTTTCCATCAAATTGCACTCAAAGTGACAATTCTATTGCAAAGAGCAAAAAATTTAGAGATTGTTTGTCTTTGTGAATCTATCCATGAGATCTTGCACCAAATTGTTATAAGAATGTGTCAAAGAAATTTTAGAAACTTTGATATTGTGATTGCAAGCATTTGCATTTGAAGTGCAAAAAGAGATTTTTTTGTACCTTGCTTGACTAGATTTTAAGGCTTCGAATTTTCTTTGCTTAAATTTACTGGACTATGCATGTTGAATTAAAATGTGTTGAATAATTTAATTGAAAGTCTAAGAAAAATATATAAATAATGATAAATTTCATTTTCATTCTTTAAAATATTATTAAGTAGAAGTAAATCTAAGATTGAAAAAAGCACTTTAATAGTGAATAGTTCTATGATGGAGTTGCAACACAGTATTCCCAATAGTAAGTGAGATTCTTCTAGCGAGTAAACTTAAACCTATCAACCAATTTTTTTTCAATTGCATCAAATAATGAATGTATAATTTATTTTTCCATTCAAAACAATGTTTAGATTGCTTAGAAAACGAGATTTATTTTTTGCCTATAACTTTCTCATCACTGGTTAAAATAGAAAGAATCAAATCTTTCCATGTAGACAAGAGTATTTTCTATGAAAGGGAAGTTTTTGGAATTTTATTTTTATTTTTTTGATGTTGCCCAATAAACTCTCTTCTGGTTATAAGGTGGAAAAACTTTTGTTTTCACACACCAATTGAAATAAAAACTATATTATTGAGAAGCTAATGTATTTTTTTTTTTCAAAATTTTCTCAAAAAATCACAGTGAAAACTGCAATCGTAGGTGCCTATCCAAAAGCCAATTTGTCCTCCAAAGAGACAGTTGATGGAACTTTAGATCTTAAATAATGTTTTTATTTGCGATGCTTTTAAATATTGCCCTATGGGAAAGTTTAACCGAGGTGTGAGCATTCCTATTGGTCTTTAATAAATCTAGGTCCCTATCTAAATGCTCTTAAACTACTTTCAAGGGGTAGTAAAAAATGGTTGCACATGCTTGTACAGATTTCATTTCCACCCGTATCCATAGCTTAACCAAAATTTGGTTTGATGGGGGAAACAAAACCCATCGTCACTAGCGAGAGTGTTGCTAACAAAGTCAATTCCGTGGCATGGTCAATCTAGTATTTCTCACTATGGCCAGATGATCTACGTGCCAAAATCAAAAAATGCTTTGCCCAACTTCCTCTTAAACATGTTGATTCCTTTTGACAATTTAGACAAGTTCTTCTGCGCACTTCCAAAATTCCCTAAAGATTAGTTCAATGCATATCTAATGTTATTTCATTGCCCACCAAAATTTTATACCAAATTTTCATGCATAATGTATGAGAATTACATGGGACCAACATTACAAAAATGATGTCTTATACATGCATATAATCCATTTCAAATTAGTCCAATGTAAAAATGATATTAGAAATGTGTTGGAAGCAAACCTCATTTTCAATGCAACATACTTTTGGCACCTCAAAAATGCATTTTGGACATCTAAGCAATTTGGGGCAATGATGAACAACTCTTTCCATGTAATTTTTTTTTGGTGTTGTTTGAGTGCACTATGAATTTTGGAAGTGTTGATAATGGAGATGACCATAAAAAAACCCTTCTAAGACTCTCATGTTCAAATGGTGCACACATAGGTAAGAATTTGTAATGTTTGAATTTAGAACAAGCTCTCAATCATGGTATTACAAAACAAGTTTTATATTGGGCCTTGATAATGGATCTTTAAGGACATAGTTTAGATTTCAAAAATTGTGAAGATATATTTTAAAATTTAGAATGATAATTTAATGATGGATCTAAAATACGAGTTATAAAATATGATCTATAGATCATGTCTACATGGTTACTATACTAATTAATGTTTTTCAATTACGTGTGAAGTCAAAAATTGAAAATTCCATCTTAAATTGAGTCTAGGTTGAATATTTGTGATTTTTACAAAAAACAAAATTGTTCAAAATGTTAAGGTCTAATCATAGTCATTTTAAAATTTTAAAATTTAAATTTTTTAGTGAATTGTTTTTGAAGCATCACTTTGAATTGAAAAAGTTATTTCTTGAGGCAAGATATAACAATATCCTTTGAAATATAGAATACTTGTAATGCAAAGTTTTAATAATCTATACCATAAAAATGTTAAAACAACTAATATAAGATCTAYCCAAAAGTGTGAATGGAAAAAGAATATTTTGTGTGCCTGGGATATGTTTGCTTTCATCCGTTGTTCAAAATTTAAATGCTTGGTTTCTAAGGAGTTAAGTCTTACGTCGGTCAATATATCTTTGCTTTATTGATGTGTACAAAGATTTTGTATGCACAAAAAGCACATACYTCATAAAATTTTGAATAGAATTGATAAAGTTGATCATTTRTATAAGACTATAGCAAATTCATACATTTGCATATTAAAATAGTATTGTGATCAATTGTATAAGAAAATATAATGTGTGCAAATAAGAAAAGAAGTATTTTGCAAACATGACCAAAATTTGAGCTGTTCAATCTTCATATTGCATTGGATTTTTCCAATTCATTGATTTTTAGGTCTACTTTGTTCAATAAAGCATTGCCAAGGGTGCATAAAGACATCAATGAGAGTCAAGGAAAAATCACGTACACAACCTATCTACTTTACCAATTTATTCAAAAGAATATATTGCAAAGCAAATAGAAAACAATGTTGCGACATGCACTTCCACATGGGTTGTAGGACAATACAATTTGGTACAACAACTAATTAATCAAAKCCTCTAATTATCCMATTAAGAATAACWACAATTGTGTGTGTAATGCCTAAAATGATGACAATACTKTGCCCTAACAATTCACTAATTAATGTTTCTTTGCTATAGAGTCTTGCCTACRCAMGTTTGAACATGGAAATACAAGTTGGCACTAGTATATTTTGTATCTTATATCAAATTACAAAGGGTGGGGACAAAGACAACAAATTTTTCCCTTCTATGGCATAATGTCTCATTACAATCCTAATAAAAATAATTAATCAATGCATATTTTTTTTCAAAGAATTCCTCACATTGCACACTTTTGACTTCCCAAATTTTTTATTCCAAAGAGAGCTAAATGTAATGTACTATACATGGAAGCCTCGATTGATATTTTATTACTTTGCAAGATCAAATTGACAATACCACTTTACCTTTAACCTTTGAAAGACACTACAACCCCAAGGGACATTTTGAATGTCAAATCTAATTTTTATATAGTCTAAATTTTTACATGGTTTTTACTTGTAAATGACATTTTGCTAAACCAATAACCATCTAGATTTAATAATACATTTTCTTGTTCTATTATTGCTTTTTGAAAATTACTAAAATTGTAATTTTTATGTTGCTTTGAAAGTAGCATCTTCAAAGCTTAACATACTAATAGCACTATTTGACTTTTTCTATTGACTTTTTCTTTGTGCAAGCTCCAAAAGTATACCAATTACAAAATGACGTTGAACACTATTATCTTAATTTTTCTTAAAATTTGGTACTGCCATTAAGCATTTTCATAATTAATATGATTCTAACAATCATATTCCTCAAAAATATCATACAAAATTCGTTCTGATTTTTTTAATTATAAAAAAGTGAAAATAAATTTTACATATATATTACGGAGTATYACATGAGAGAAATATCAAGTTTCTGAAATGTGCACAGACATCAGTCGTTATCAACAGCACATGTAAGTTTTGCGATTGTCAAAATCAATAAACAGTCTCAAAAGACTGTCAACTTAAATCCTCTTTTGCTTTAATGTGGAGACTTCGTTTTTTTTGCTCTACTCATGCCGTTACAGAGTGAGTATGCTTCTCAAACCYAAATAAGAATAACAACGCTAGYAYTACCATYGTCATGAACGAARATCCTGWTGGGTCTCMAATTCATCTTTGCATTTRCATTCGCAAKGAATTTATTGCAAATTTCTTACAATGAAGACAAACTAAATTCCACAAWATTCTCATGTCATGTACATTGTGCAAATTGTGTGAACCATGATGCCACGATTTGATATTGTGTGGATCATTCATGTCWGCAAAGAATTCGCCGCAATGTGGGAGCGCAAGATAGATCGTGAGCAATGGATTATAAAGCAACATTTTGCATAGATATATACGGCGTAATTGATTCATTCACATTTTGAAAAGACTATGTCAGAAGGTTGTGTAAGAATCTCTTCACTTTGGGAAAGTCTGAATTCTAAAACTTTTCATAAGTGAAGTCAATAACAAGAAAAGAATCACTTGATTTTCTCCGGATTTCAGAGTGAACATCATCTGGTCAAGTCGACCAAATTTTCTCATACAAAACAGTTCTAAGATATGGATTGCAAACTTGTAATAAGTTGGCCATTGAAGAATTCARGAGTCCATATACCAWTACYAMCTCAGATAGTACAAAAAAAATTCTCCTATTTCCCAAAGAATGCAAGAGAGTTTGTCAGTTAAGAGAGATTGGACTGGTCGCCTTCAATGTCGGATTGGTACTTGCCCTTGGAGCTCAACAGAGGCTCCGAATTGGCACGAGAGCTCTGCAGCTGCTCTTCCGCCCCTCCCCGCAGACTCTCCAAATGGGCGCCGAATCGGTCCACTTGCTGCAACGCAACCACGCGGACGATGTTCARCACCGCTGCCAGCACGAGCAAGCCGCTCGCAGACAGAGCCAACCACGTCGAAATGTTCTGCATCAAAAGATAAGACAAGCCCGTGAGTCGAATGGAAGGGTTCGGTAGCTGCGAACCCTAAAAAAATGAAGACCAATAAACATAAATCCGGTGGAATTCGTAGAGAGACCGGGCAATAAAACCCTAAACCCTAAAAAAGAATCAAGGACCAAGAATTCATGGTTCGAAAATCTATCTAGCTTCATTGATTGATCATATCATGAAACTAATAGAATTCAGATGGGCCCAAGTGAAGAGAATTCCCAGTATTTGGCAAAACCAAGAACGAAATTGGATTAATGACAGCCATACTCCAAATTGCAGAGAAAACGTAARGCMCCAGATAGGCACGAGGCCAATGTTACCATGAGTTTTTGACCGCGGCCCGAGATTTGCAACGCTAGCACTCCGCTGATGAGAAGAAGCTCACTGGCGACSACGAAGGCCARCGAGACCGCCTTCTGCARCACCTGGATTCGGGGACCTGTTTTCTCGTACACTTGGAAGGCGTTGTGGATGGCGCCCAGGAACCAGAAAGCAGCGCCGGCGACCACCAGTCGGAAGGCTTGCGCCAATTTCAAGAGCATCTCCTGCTTGTCATACACTCCCTTATTGGCCTGCCATCATGGACAAAAAAACGTGTGAGTGCAATCCGTCAGTAATTTGAGGAAAACACAATTCAAACTTCGGATTTCGATCGCCTCTAAGCTGAGAAACTGACATCCATTCACGAACTCGGCGCATTCCAGAAGCTCGTCAAAAACCTTCGGTCTGTGCGATTCCTAGTCTTAGAGCAGAATTTTGGCGCTATCCATGTTACCAATTTGCCCAACCTGACACTCTAAGTACACACTCGGCAATGGCACATTCCCAGTACATCTCAGAATGCTGCTCAACAACTAACGTTCAGAATCCTCGTCACACAAATGTACATTCACAGTCCACTCCAACCAACAGAAACAGATATGCAAATTAATTAAACCAAAAGTAGAGTTAAGCAGAGTCATGTGCGCACCCTGATGAGCAAGAACGTGGCGATACAGAGCAAGATCGACCCCAGCGCTTGCACCACCGGCGCAGCCAACTCGACCAGCCCCAGCTGGATGTCGAGCGCCAGAAACCGCAGGTTGTAATCCACCCCCGCCAAGTGCGCATGCAAGTCATGCAAATTCACCAAAACCACCACCGCCACTCCCACCAGAATCATCCATAAACCAAAGCTGACAGCCCCAAAGCTCGGCAGCAGCARCAACACGCCAGCAGCCAGAAACGAGGTGCCCACCAAGTACCCAAACGCATTCAAATTCTCAAACACGTCTCGCGTCGCTGGCGGACCGTACATCCGCGCCTGGCGAACGGACGTGAGCTTCACCATGCTTGCCAACTTTGCTGCCAAATGGTAATTCGCACCCAAATTGTTTGCTGATTCTCAAGCTCTTGCTGAACTTGTTGTCATCAATTCCCCACTTCGTTGTGACTTTATATGTAATGGAATGGTTTGGGTGATTGTAATGAAATGAATGGTKCAGGCAGCCATGCAACGGCGCGAGAGAAAATCCGTGCATGGTTTGTGAGCTGGAGGATTGCGTGGGGGGAATTGATGGAGGACTGGGATCCCACTTGGCAATGGCAGAGGTGCCCACCATGCTCATGGAGAGGGAGGTTCGGGTGGCTGGCAGAGAGACCCCCAGCTGGGGCACCAGTGGGGAGCACCAGGAAGTTAACTGGGAGTGAGCTGTTTGCAAAACTGTCCCCGGAGAGATTTTGGGCTGAAATCTACGTCCTGTGAACATGACAGCCTCGAGTTGATATCTATTTTTTATGCCTTGGTGTCCGTCATTCCAGTAAAATTGAAATTGTGTAAGAATTGTGTAAAATTGCATGCTAGAAAAAAGTATTGATAGTTGACCACATACTCAAAGTTTTTAACWTGACTATGCAATTGACTTTTACTATTGGAGTCGGGGTTCAAGTATGGGAATAAATGTATTCCTTTCCAACAATGCTTCAATCCAACGACAATACTTCTTCCATGCAGCCATGTAGGATTGGAAATGACAGATAAATGACAAATAGAATTGGTTTGAACCTTGACTTTACGCTAGGAGAGGACACTGAAGCCAGTAAGTGAGCAATCGATGACTTTCAATATTACTCTATAAATGAAGAAGGCACCTTTAGCGGTAGAATCATTCCTTCACTTCACTTCAAAAGTAGCACAAAATTAAAATTCCAGACGTGAGTACATCAGAGGTCAAGATTGCTGGGATAGTTTATAGCTCATGTTGACAATTGCATGCGTTTAAGCTCGTGGCTTAGTCTCCTGTTGAGAACATTTTTTCGTCTTCAGTATGACGGATGTTCCAAACCGTTCGCAGTATCATTTTCTTGAGAGAAAGTGAGAAACAACGAAAGGTCAAATCGTGAGATGCATAAAGTAAATTTTTTTAAGAGAATTAGCTTGAAACCATTGGTCCAAATCACAATATCAAAGTACTTACTCTACCTGCATGAATAACTATGATCGATGATTTATCACGACCTAGTTGTAGACTAAAATAATTGAGTGCAAGCGCATCAAAAGAATGCTAGGTAAGCTGCATGAGAGTATGATAGTTGCATACTCTTACGTCAAGGAAATAAATGAATGGGTACAAGCTCAAAAAAATCGCAATTTTGGGCACTTGCTACCAAATGAAGCACTCCGCTTCAAGTGATGATTCTAGTGTACTAGGGTCACCGGCATTTGCCAGAGATGGTTCACGGATAGATTATGTAGCTCCTTCCATGATCTGCAAAAGAAAACCAGGATTTATCAGAAAGATATGAGATAAACGATGTCATATCAGACCAAGTTTTGCAGAAAAAAAATACAACAATAGATTGCTTAGATGTGAAACCGTCGYAATGTGTGCAAGGTAAAACAGAAGTTGGCGAATGTGCCAGAGCAGAGAGGAATATACAAATGGATTCACATAAAGTACTTAGGTAGTAAGCAGTAGAAYACAGAAGATAAATGAACTTAGATACCTGCGTACTTGACATCCAACAAACATGCACCGGGATGTACTTGAACCGCCGGTTAGCTTAAGCAAAGCTTCTTTGTTTTCTATGGCCACGCTTTGAAACCACAGGCTCACTTAGTTGATCGGGCATCCCAGAGTCAGAAGCCGCTTTCGATACTCCTACAGACTTAGCAGCAACTACGTCCCTAAAGTCGAGCAGACCGTTACTATCTAAGTAGGGTTCTACAGTGTCGCTAAGTGATGGAGGGAGTCCTCCACCAGCAATAGAGCTATTAGACGAACTGCCATATCCCTGCTTCGAACTACTCAGAGAAGTTGCTCCTGAAGACGAATCTCTAGTTACAGAAGGGCCCACACGTAACTTATTCTGCTCATCTAGCCTCCGTTGACTTTCCGAAGACAAGGTAGCATAACAGTTGTAGCAGTAGCAACTGCTATCTAACCCACATTGACCACGAGGTCCATGAGGGGAAATTCGGGTGTGTTTCACACARTAAACACTCTGACATTCTCGACAATAATGTTTGTTGAGTTTCATCCACCAGTCTTGCAGTGAATGCCAGCGATCAAACCGTACCCTACAACCTTCCTGGTTGCACCTGCTCTCTCAACAAAACAACCGAGTCAGAAATTCAACTGTTCTAAAATAGACTTCAGATTCACTTCAAAAGTCTCCCTACAATCCCTACAACTACAAACTAGCATTACTACYGCTGCCATTAATCAAGTGATAATAGATAATGTTCGACCGAGCACATGGTCAACGGACTACCAAACAAGAACAATTTACACACTAAAGCAGAAAACCAGCTCACCTATTTTTACTCCGTTTGGAAGGAACAGAAACTAGCTCTATGTCCCGCGGAGGAGTTGGTGGAAATAATACTGCCTTGTCTGTCACGTCCTCCAACTCCGTTTCTCTCTCACTGCTGCTAGGAGAAGAACTCTTCGAATCCCCCAAACTCGGTTGGAATCCCAAATCACTTGTCTCCACAAGGTTATCTGCACTTACACTTCGAAAGTCCCGAGTTCTACTATATTCCCCATTAATCTCTTCTTCAGCATCAAACGGACTGTTCATACACGGTTCGCTTAAACTCTTAAGCGCAGCTCTCCTTGTGGCCGATGACGAATCCACTCCAAATCTGGAAAGTGCCCACACTTTSTGTCGCATGTAACACCAGCTTTCACAAGCTAACGCTACAGACCGTGCAGCTGTTCTCACACAAAGACGCGGGCTCTCTAACCCTTGTCTCAATGCCTGCTGCAACTGATTCTTCAATAGAACCCAGGCAGCCAAAGTTACGTCAAAGAAGAATGTATGTCTTGAGAACAAGGCTAGAAGCAGTATAACACCTGAATTTATCCAAGTCCATATACCACTTTCCTCATTSTCAGAAGACTTGGATCCTCTTGACATCAACAACTCTGGTTCCGCTTGGCGTACCATCTGCAAGGGAACCCTATCCTCTGAATCCAAAGTAGAAGGTGAGCGAGGAGGAGAATCGGCTCTACAACCATCTATGACAACCCAATTAGAGGGCCCATGCCCCCCCCAAGTTCGAATTCTGTACTTGTACTCTTTACCCACCTTGACAGCATTTCGGTCCAGGAAGACCACCTCCCTTGCATCAGCCACATTCGTCCAAGTAGAGAAGGTCTTGGACCACCGTTCAATCAGATACTTATGCAAGGGAGGCACACCGCGGTTAGAAGGAGCTTCCCAGGAGAGCTGCAGGCCGCCATAACTGGATGGACTACATTTTAATGAGCGAACTGGACCAGGGGTAGTGCCAATTCCGAAGATCTGTCTAACCAAAGCATGTGTAATCTTAGTACGATGTAACGTACTCTTGATGCCAAGGTCCTCGAGTAAAGCTTCGCTGTCGTTCTCAATGAGAGCTGGGAAGTCCATACCATTAATAGCATTCTGGCGGAATGCTTCTGCATATTGTGGCAGTTGTAGTCCGTGAGTAACCCAATCTACCACATGATCTGCAGTCATCATGTTTGCCAGGTGATCCTGAACAAAAGGAAAAATGAACATGAGCAGCGGATCATTCACTGATGACAATTACAAAGCAGTGACACTCAGACACTCATTGCTAACTATTTCAGGATTTTTATTTCACGAAATTGAAATTGAAAACATTCACAACCTACTTTCTTCGTCCGATTCCCACAATCGATAACTAGGATGTCAGTGGATTAGCTCTTTGCTTCAATTACAAGCTTTGTCAAAGGATTTTACACAACAACGCTTCCTAATTGACTCACYGAATAATCAGTAGTATGTTTTTCGGGAACGATTATTCATGTGAACGACAYCAAGCATGAAATGCACGCTAAAACAAAGTTGATTAGCTCTCACCAGCATCTCTTCGGCAGATATAGTGTTGCCGCCATAGCTGAAATTSAAGTCAAATTGAGAGGACGCTACCAGTTCACTCATACCCTCTTTTGTTTCGATATCACCTTCATCAGTCATCTGGGCGTCCAGGTTACGCAGGAACTGCATCCAGGGCTCAGACGGTCAGTGCAGGCAGGTAGAGTAGGGCTGAAAGTCAGCGAACGATGAACTTCGCAAAGTCAAAACAGGGTAATAGGATACAACACTAGAATAAGACAAAAATTCAATTACCATAAAACAGAATACAACACCATCCCACAATCTTGAACCAGSATAACTCCACAACGCCATATCCCAGTCATCGACACACTTGCGAAAACATAGAACRAAAAAACATTTATAGTGGACGAGATAGAAAACCTTAGACGCTTCGCCTTGCTCAATTTCGCCGTTTCCATCTTGATCTACTGTACCAAAAAAAGCCTCCAAATTTCGCTGGAATCCTTTGGCATTCGCTTTTGGTTCAAGGAACAACAACCCTACAAACCCTAGGAGAAGCAAGAATTTCCAGAGGGTACAGAGGTTGGAACTGGAGCGGTAATTCCTGCAATTAGACAAATGAGGCCTATTTGCCATCATTTTTGAGGCGCCTGCCCAAGAGTCCCCTGCATCAAAGTGTCCATGTGTTTCCCGCGCATTCTCTCTAGACGCTCCTTTATGCATCTGCCTCCYAACTCGAGGACTGGCAATGACCATTTGTTTTAATTTCGAAAAAATCAATGCTGACTTGAACTGAAAGACACCATCGTCAATCTGACTCCGAAGCGACTCGCTGCAGTACCAGGGAGAAAAAGATTAGAAGAACAGCTCAAAAATTAGGGCGAGGCAAGACCAGTGCACAAGCACCAAATGAACAGCTCGCTGTGACACACATCTGAAGAACCCATTACATTAAAAAAAGACAGCAAATACAGCGAAATTGAGCCTAAAATGGAAAAATGCGCCAGATGGCAACCCRMCACCCTTCCATAACACAGAACTGCACAGCGTCAAGGATCACAAATAATACGGATCTGAACTCACGTTAGCTCTTGAGAAMYTGGTAGTCGAGTGGTTGGGCGCTAAGAAGGTGGCATCAACAAGCCACTAMTTTGAAACGCCTGCACAGTTACTCACTCTTAGTGATAAAAATTTGATGACAAGCATGACATTCTACGGTTACGAATCATTTCCGTGTATTTTCAAACCATCCGGATACTCCGCTAGGGTAGAGAACAAAAAACAAACTCGAGAGATCCCCCAAACCAGAGAGCATAGAATATGCACAAGGCCTAGCAAGAAGGGTTGTAAGAGATCTCTGAAGCTTGTCGATTGAAGTTTCAAGAACAAGCTTCACAAACAGTCCCGGACTGCGTCCAATCCAGTRCACTAGATATTCTGCTCAAAAAATGCAATGCATGTAGAGGGAGAAACACGAAGATCATTTCGAGAAACCTTCACAAGCCATCGTCAAGCAAAGAACGTCTCGCATTCTACGTCGAACATCACGGAGAACTAAAACAAAGCTGGACTCCACAACTTATAAAATTAAACTTCATATCCWGAATTTGTTCTCGCTCGACCTTGATTCTCTCACGGAGGAAGAGAAGTCACTATGGCAAGAGCGACTCCCCATGCCCGGTCCCCACCGCAAGCCCAGGAAAATGAACCCGTGGCTCCGAAACCCCAAAGGAAGCTACAAAACCTACCGCTACTGCCTACASAAGGCTCCGAAAACAGATTCACTCTACTCATGAATCCAAGAACACAAAGTCGCTCACCTTGCAGAATTCTCCAACGCCGCCAAAAAAYAGTACAGTACAAGGAGATAGCACCCGAAGAACCACCTCCACAACCCCTTCAAAACTTCAAATCCTGGTCAATACACACAACCGAAGGCTCAAACAAACACAAGGTAAAGGTCCGCGGAGCTTCGGCTTAGATACCGAGATTCCCTAAAGAAAGACTCCCGAGATTCTCCAAAAAATGCACCAGGACGCTATAAGAAATTGATGAAAAGAACCCCCAGTTGAAATCACATCCGACCCCGGAACCAAAACCACCGGCCAGTCTTAACGGAGAAGAAGACGGCCCCTGCAACCTACGGTCGCAAGAACTCCCAACTCTCGACCGAAGGTCGCACAATCATGAGTCCTTGGGATTTGCGTTCACTGCTCCCCGACCGCTGGTAGTGAACGCTGAACCGCCACATGTTATACTTGGAAGAGGTCATCACTCGTCACAGGTCCACGTTCTTCGGATGAATGATATACATTCATCGCGGCGGTGCCTCCGTAAAGGTTCATCCATCCCCAAGCTTGATCATTGTCTCCGCAAACTTTTTGTACCTTCAGTTGTACATCTCGGCTGTTCACACCGAATTACACGGCGACACGGGGCCACTTGAGTGTCCCGCACTCAGATCCCGAATCGGCAATCACGGAGATTAAAGCAGCCTTATACAGTGCTGGGGAGCATCGCCASTGGACACGGCAAAATGGAACGGCATATATATTATTAACTTTTGGAATCTTAACTTGAGAGTGTTCCATGAAATAGTCAACTTCGTTTTCTTTGTAAAAAGTGCTTTTTCTTTGATAATTGATTTTTCTATAACTGAACTTCTATYTTCTAGAATACTTTTTATGAACCCATATTTTGTATCACAAGAAGCCTAGAAAAAAAAAGCCTCTAAAATATTCTCAAGAATACTCAAATTTGAAAATTGGATGATTGAGATCAAAAAATATTTTAAAATGAGAGTGTCCGTAATCGACCCCAGGCTTTCAAAAAATGGGACTTGCAAATTTTAACCCCTAAAGGACCAAAAGCTGCGTTTTTTTGGCAACAAAGCAATTTTGAACAGCTCTCTACGAATGGAGTTTTCATTCTTTTTCTTTGAAATTTTAACTCAACGTGTGTCCAAGAAGTAGCTTTGAGGCCCAACAATTTTCATAACATTTGACTACATTGTTAAAAAGTTATTGCATGATATGTGATTTTTTTTTAACTGTGGGTAGTCCGGGCAGCCCAAAAACTTCTTTAAAAATCACTTTTTGAATAAATAAAAATTTGAAATTGGTTCTTTACAATTATATATAAGTGGAAAGCTTTGAATCATTCCATTTGGATTAGTGAGCTAAAAGTTATGAGCTTTGAAATCATTCCATATCCATAGAAAGGTTTTGCAAAATGTAAATGGGCACCCGAGGTGAGTGACTTTTTCCATTCATTTGTATAAATCTTAAATTATCTTAAATTATCTTAATTAATTTAGACAGTACCCTAGAGTAGCCGAACCTGCAGTCGTGATAAACTCGCCACGTGGCAGAATGAGTGGAATGTTGTGGTGCCCATGTGGCGGTCCTTCAGGGAGGGAGTGACGTCATCGGAGGCTGCGAGAGTGGCGGCGGKAGGAAGGGTCCAGCGTGGCGTGTCTTATTGGCTACTCCAACATTGCCAACCTCCAGCTCAGCATGTAGCCGACACACACTAATCGGCAAATGACTGGCCAGACGCATTCGTAACTTGTACGGAGTAATTAACTTAACTTGATATATCATGCAGTGTGAACAGAAGTTTAGGCATAAACTGTTTTTGCCACGTGTTGCTAGTACGGAATTATAGGAATCTGTGCATTTGTTGAGATAATTGACAAATGAAAATCGGAATAGACATGAATGAGTTCAGACAGGGCCTAATGGAATAATTTTCTGGGTAGGGAACCCATCACCACAAGGTGGAAGCAGCCAAAACCGTCAGTATGAGCAATTCAGCATAGTTTGTTTTTGGTAGTATTAGAGAATGAAAATCATGAAAATTAATTAAAAAAACAGATTTTTTGGATGTCGTGTGTAATTTTTATGATTGTTCAAATTGCTCACTCTTTAGAGCACTAAAACTTGTCACATAGGTGGACCCAAATAAGAAATTTGCAAAAATAGGTAGTTAGTGAATTAGAGTTAAGTGTGTGTCCTTCAAGTGTGTAAACAAATAAGAGTTAAGCATTTGGAGGACATATTACCTAAAGTCTTGGGACACAATTAGGTGTAGTCCATGATACAAAAAATGGGACCACAGACACTAATGGGTGTTTCTACCTTAGATAGGGGTTTTATTTTTAAAATTTCAAGGAAAGAAAGGCAAGTGCATCTAAGGTAAAACAACCTACTATGGTTAAAATTAGGAGTTTGCACTTATGCTATTGCTAAATTTTTGAAAAAGAAATTCCCACATACGATCAAGTGATAGTGATCGTGAGAAATAGCAAGAACAATTGAAATTGTATTTTTTCAACAAATTGTATGAATTTGCTATGAATTTTTGAAGTGTTCAACCCATCATGGTCCCAAAGAGCCTCTAGAGCCTCTAATACAAAATTTGTATCCATAATGCTCATTTTGCATACCATAAGTAGCCACAATATTTTCTAATGTGGAAGGCCTAAAAAAAGTCACTTTCTACAATGAAATTATACTACATACTACTAAAAAGTTAGAAGTTGGAAAATGTAGTCACTAATCACTCCAATATTGTTATGCAACATTGATTGTGACCCAAATCTCATTTATTGAAACCCCGATGATGAGGTTTGAAAAAATCATATTGGGATCATTCCTTATAACTCATGTATGGGATCTTCTTATCACAATGGGTTGTTCTACCTTATAAGGCCCAATTACACATTACAGAAATTTCAAACCATAGGACGGTCATTTTCTTGCATGAAAAATGCAATAGTAGAAAATATTAGCCCAATTTGATTCAAACAAAATCCTACTAGTGAAAGCCAACTTGTATGCCCCATTAAAATTTTGAATTTAAAAATTATTTATTATTAATAGTATACTTTTTTAAAGCATTTGAAAATATTTTTTTATTTTGTTGTATGGTAGAGGGACTTGTAACCGATCAAATAAGCAATTGTAGACATGATCTCGGGTAGTGGTAGGCAAAGCAAATATTTTCAGAGGTGCATTGATAGAAATGATGGAAATTGCAAAAAAATTGGTAATTTTATCTCTTGCAATAAAATTACTATGAATTTTGAAAGGCCAAAGTTGGGCTTGACCCATGATAAGCATGTAGAGTTATCTAATTCCGATCATTCAAGAACTACTTTCCCGCGCATTGCTTCCTACTTTCATGCTCACTTATGTAACATGAACTTATTGGTCCAAACCTTGAAAAAATCCAAAATACTCATTTGAAGGCGAAAATTGAAATCAATTCCAACCTTGGTTGGAAATACAACACCCTATTGATTGGTGATGGGGCGCCGGTTAGGAATGGGTCCCTCTACCATATTTGCTCATGATCTGCTGAAACTGAAGCAACCCTCTATAGGGCCCACATTTTTTGTAATGGCATGGGGTTGGATTGAAGGTTGGCTTGAAGTCTACGACTTTGAATCAATAGGATCACTTGGTTCATCCAAATATGGTCCGCAAAAGGGCTTAATTTTAAGGTTGGGCCAAAACTACAACTCATCCGATGTAGCATCTTAAGTAGCATAGTTTTGGTATGTAACATTTGGGCCTAGAAGGTGGAATTAGGATGAGGTTTTTGAAGTCTTAACCCCTAAAGACAATTTTCTTAGAATTTAATTGTGAGATCTTGTACTTTGTCTGTGTGAGATTATGTGATAAAAGTTTCATGAAGTTTGACCACATAGATTGGAAGATATTAGCATTCAAAATTGGAAAAAAGGTTTTTTGGAACACTATCTTGCAACTTTAGATGACTTCGACTGCCATATGTGAAAAAAAATTGCACTACAAACTTTGAATTAAAAAAACATTTATGTTGAAAAATTGAGTTGGAAGTCTAGGAAAAATATTTCAAAAAAAAACCTTAACCTTCATTCTTAAAAAAATTGTTAAGTAGAAGACTAGAAGTAGGTCTAAGATTGAACAAATTACTAAATTGTGTGTAGCTCTAAGATAGGATTAAAACACAATAATCCAAACAATGAGATTGTTCTAGCAAGCATACTTATCCTTGTCACACAATTTCTTTTGAAAAATTGTGAAAATTGCATTAAAAAATGAATCATAAAAGTTATTTTTTTAAGAGGTTGCTTAGATTGCCCCCAAAACAAAATTGTTCATAACTTTCTCATTACTAGTCCAAATAGAATGAATCAAAGCTTCACATATACCCAGAAATGTGATATTTTAGGAAAAAATACAAAAGAAACCTGTTTTTTGTGATTTTTTTTTTGTTTCCCGCTAACCCCTCTTGTTGGATCACTTGCATTTATATTGTCAATGAACACAAGTTAATTTTTTTTTCTCCTTGTGCCTTCATCTTTTTTGTTTGTTGCTTCCTAACTATGGTAGAAGGACCCATAACCGATTAAATAAGCAATTCTAGACATGATCTAGGGTAGTGGTAGGCAAAGCAAATATTTTCAGAGGTACATTGACAAAAATGATGGAAATTGCAAAAAAATTGGTAACTTTATCTCTTGCAATGAAATTACTATGAATTTCAAAAGGCCGAAGTTGGGCTTGACCCATGATCAACATCTAGAGTCATCCAATTGCGATCATTCAAGAACTACTTTCCCGCTCATTGCTTCCTACTTTCTTGCTCACTTATGTGTCATGAATTTATTGGTCCAAACCTTGAAAAAATAAAAAAAAGGCATTGAAAGGCGAAAATGAAAATGTATTCTAGCCTTGATTGGAAATACAACACCGTATTGATTGGTGATGGGGGCCAATTAGTAATGGATCCCTCTACCATATGTGTTTCATGCTTCAGTTTGTTTTGAGTCCCTAACCCTTTTTTGCTTACACCTAGATGACCCTTCTCACTTACATTCTCGTGATTTTAAAGATAAATGATGATAGTATAAAGTAATTTCATTTATTTTGCATTTCCATTTCAAATTTGAATGGTTTGACTATACTACTAATGAAATAAAAAGAATCCGAGGAACACTATAATTTACAATGTTTTAGCTTTGTCCTCATAAACTAAAATATGAATATTCAAAATGACTTTTCATTACACAATCTAATTAACAATTTTTTTTGTCGTAGAATTAAATGAATGACCTAATTTCCAGCAGCACTTCAAGAGAATCAAGCATTTAAGTTCAAGAACTAAGCATTTAACCCCTAAGGTCCCATTGTCCCCTCGGGGGACAAAATGGATTTCGGGCAGGTTCCTGTAGGCTCAATATATGTCCTAATCTTCTGACTTTTTTAGTGAAGATAGGAAAACACGTTAGCTTTGTGGAAATATAATTTTTATTTCAATTGGAGTTCGAAAGCAAAAGTTATGGCACAAAAAGCCTTGTTTTTAGGTCAGTAGACGGAAATTATCTTCTAAGGAAACTTCAAATAATTAGTTTTTTAGTTTTTTTCAAATTATTTGTATTTTTGCCTATATGGAAAGCTTTGATTCATTCCATTTGGATTTGTTATGCAAAAGTTATGGACAATCTTAGATTTTGAACAATTAAAGCATCTTCTTGAAAAAATAACCTGTAGGATTCATTTATGATCTCAATATTCACAACTTGAAGAAAAAAAAAGTTGCACAAGGTTGAGATCTCTTGCTAGAACAATCTCACTATTAAGATTAGTGTACTTCAATTTTATCTTAGAGCTATTAATAATTTAGATTTTCCTTCAATCTTGAACCTACTTCTACTTAACAATTTTTAATGAGTGAAAATTAAGTGTATTTTTGTTGAATTTTTGCCCTAGATTCTCAACTCATTTTTTTTATCATATTAAAAAAGAAATTCAAATTCAATAGAAAAAAAATCATAAGCTATGAAGGTTCAAAGCCAAAAAATGTAGCTGGGCAAGTTGCAAAAAAACTTGTTTTCTTCACTTTAAGCGCAAATATCTTGCAATCTCGGTGTCCAAAGTTTGTGAAACTTCTTCCACACATTTTTATTCAAGTCCAATACAAGATCCTTTGGTTAGATATGCTAGAAAAAAATTTCAAATTTATTTTTGGCTTTGTGCTTTAGAAATGGTAGTTTTGAGTGTTTTTTGATGGAACAAAGTCCTTAGGACTTTAGGGGTTAAGTAGAAGAGACTTAGAAAATGGTCAAAACCAATTTTTGAGCTTCAAAACTATTTAACCCTTGAAGAACGGACCGGTGGCCGTGAAAATCATGCATTTTGATACTATGTGATACCATCTACTTTGAAAAAGCTAAATATATTCATTGGAAGTCAAAGTATTGTAGAAGATCTCCCCTTTCCACCCCTAACATCAAGGATGAATGATTGCATTTCTGTCCTACAAAGAAAGATTATTTGCCATTCACTGGATGCAAAACGTCCTCGGCGTTGTTTAAGGGTTAATGCTATTTCAATTTCAACATAGACTTAATAAAACATTAGTGGTCTTAGTACTTTGGATGGTTACTGTACTCAGTGTATTGTTGACTTATTCCAATTTCCAAGGAAACTAGTGTGCCCTGTGCCATTGCCAGAGGCAAAATCAAAATCAAAGTAATTTTCTAACTTTTTAAAGCCAAAAATAACTCAAAAATTCATAACTTTCACCCTATAGTGCAAAGCGCCACAAAATGAAGCCCGTGCACCCCTCTTTGCCAAGGGCTTTCCGATGGTACCAAACAAGCCACTGGGGGACGCACAGTCCGGGAGATCTCAGCGTARCAAACAAGCAAAACAAACAAACAAACAAATTTAAAGGATGAATTTCAAGCCAACTAAAACAACAATATTCTGAAGCAAGTTGAGTCTCCAATTGATTCCAGTAATGTAATACATAATAGGTGGTCCCTTCTACAAACATCCCCAGTTCAGCAAAGGTAGTACTACCTCCGTCCCGAAATAAATCCAGGTCTTCTTGGAAATTGCTTAATTAGCACATGAGTTGTTCTTATATTTAGGAGCTTGTGTAGTTATTGTAGATTCTATTAAGTCCCATTAGGTGTGAAAGAATGGAAGTCAACAATTGAGTTGTGCATTTTGAAAACAAGCGGTGAAATTGAATTTCTTTTCCCCTTTTTGGAATTGCTCCAGTGATATTGATTTTTGTAGCAATGTTGGTGGAGTAACGTCCATTGACGTTCTTTCTATTCAATTCCGACGATGTCTTGTGATTCAACTCCAAAAAATTCTCAACGAGAGATTTATTAGTAGCAATTTTTGTATAATTTTGGGTTGAATTCTTTGCCTTTGGTTGGCTACAAGGTTGCATTTTGATTCTTTTTGCAATTATCAAATTGCTATGTAGTCTTTGGAATGTAGAACTATGGATTCTTTGTTGCAGGGAACTCAATCTAGCTTTAGTTGTTGTTCATCAAGTTGTGGAGTGCCAATTTCGAATTTAATTTGGGACAAGTATATTTGGAAACCCTAGATTTATTTCAAGACGGAGGAAGTAACTTGAATTGAATGGCCCAAAGTTATTTAATAACACATGGCGCACGATGACAAGCTCCTAAATTCATATCCTTACTCTCTTTCACTCACCCTCCTAAAAGGTAGGAAGCTGTAACAGTAAGAAATCTATTAGATTTGCTTCTGCTTACGAAGTGTAAACCCCCCTTTGAGTGCACAAACATTAATAAAACTAAACCATGTCAACTCCCACTAAACTCCTACCACACTCTAATATCAGTAAGGAATTAACCTTAAAATGATGAGACCCACCACCAAATGAATGTCAGAAGGTGATCAATGGTGCACATCACTTACAGTTTTGCTTGGCCGTATTGTTGTGGGATTGCTCTAAGTTGCCAAACATGATCCCAATTTTGGACCAACATGTGCATTCTTGGAAATCCTGTATTACTGATCACTTTGTAATCTCACTGCCTCAACATCCTTCCAAAGTTGACGTCACCTTTACAATCACGTGCATTTGGGGCACCTTGGCTACATCATTACAAAGGTGCTGCATTGGCAGGGCTAATGATTCGTTCATGCATTATGTAAGTCAATGCCTAAATGCTGAATTTGGTTAAATTGGCAATATTACTGTTAAATGGTGCACCATTTCATTAACCCCTGAAGGACCAGCATGCGTTTTTTTGGCAACATTGAAATTTTGGGCAGGTACGTGTGACTGGAGATTTTCATGTTTTGGGCTGAGATTTTTATAGAATGTGGGGACAAGGAATATCTTTCATATGCACAAATTTCATGACATTTGGAAATATGAGTCAAAAGTTATTGCATAATATGTTGTTTGTTTCTCAACTCGACAATCTGGGCATATTTGAAAAAAATCACTTTTTTAAGAAATAAAAATTTGAAATTTGTTTTTCAGATTTATATGTACGCCAAAAGCTTTGAATCATTGCATTTCAATAGTTGAGATGAAAGTTATGAGGCTTTTTAGTTTGCAGGTAGTTATGGATTCCCTACACCAAAAATAACTTTGAAGTCCTTTATTTTACAGAAATTTCAATATTTTTGAAAAGAAATAATGCTATTGGATGTAGATTATTTATTACAACAAAATTCAACCATTTGGATTGGAGTTTTTTAATTTTAAAACTAATTTATTATCAATTTAGTATTTCGAATCATTTTCTACTTTTTTCTACTTACTATTTTTTTCCTATATGTTGTAGAACTCCAAATGATCTGAAAATTTTCATGTATGCAATCAACTTGCCTTGAAGAATAAATCCAAAGAAGCACAACCATTTTGGACATTTTTTCATGAAGATGTGACCTTGTGAAGTGCAGCTGCCCGGTTTTTTGCAGGCCCAAAAAAGGATTTTTGCCACTTCAAATGCTAATATCTTGTAATCTACATGGTAAAATTTTCTGAAATTTTTACCACATATTTTCAAACTAGAGTACTACAAGATCCTATGGTTACATGTGTAAAAAAATGATGTTTTTCAAAAATTTGGTACTTGTACTAGAAATGGAAGTTTTAAAGCATTTTTGGTGAGAACATAGTCAAGGAACTTTAGGGGTTAATATGGCACAACATTCCTTAAAAATGGCGCGAAATATGTTAGAAATTGCATGACAGTCGTCAAGTGCAACATGGGGGTGGGGTGTCAATTCAAGCTCAAGATAGACACCTATCTCAATCCTTTGCTTGGTTTAATTGAGGATGCAGGGAACCAATGTAAGTTTACGGGGAGTACCGGCATTTAGTTACAAGTTAGCCGATTGAAATTAGGAATTGTCGAATGGATTTGAAATTTTTTGGAAAAACTCCGATCATTTAAGAGGAAATTCAAAGAATATTCTTTATGTATTAAAGGCCTAGTCAAGAGCATGCTTCAAAATTCAAACAACCGGTCGGTCTGACAAAATGTAGGATTTTAGCCGGTTGAGCTGTAAAACTCCTTGGACTGTGAAGGGAACTCGATCAATGCATGGAGCGGCTAGCTACCGAGTAGCTTGGAGGCAGAACTGATTAGTTACTTAATTCAGGCAGGGCAGGGTACGTGTGTCCAGAGCTTAACCGCAGTGGCAGGGAATTCGATCCGGACCATATGGTGGTTACGGTCCTCTTACGGTTAGAGCAAGCCCAATCCATACACTGTTACAAGCACAGCATCCAGATTTTGAAGTGCAGATAGGCAGACTTCATTCCCTTCCGGCAACTTTAAGAAAAAAATTGCCCCAATGCAAACCCGGCAATCCATACCGCAAGTGAACCTTTACCTCATTATAAAAAGAAAGAAGAGAAAGATTCTACATTAGATATAGACCTTTCACGCAAAGAAGGAGAGCTTGAATTTATTAGCACGGAAAACAAGGTTGAAAAGGTATGACATTGTTGACTTTCGCTATTGTGTGCCACCTCCCGGGCTCTTGATATTGCCACAAAATGCCGAGCCGGGGTAGAAAGTGACAAGCCTCGAAATAAAGAGTGACCAATGCCGAGTTGCATTGGGGCGTATTTTCTTGGTATCCACTTTATTATGTAGTACCCGTGTGGGTTTCCGTGCAGCATTGGAGTTGCTCTTAGGCTTGTAAGTTAATAGAAGTTACAATCTAGTGCAGAAAATAAGGTAGCCACCTTTCCCAACTTGGCTTCCTCTATCCATATAAAGTAGATTGCTCTTAAAGCGACCATTTAAGAGATCATTGCATTTTCAGGCAAGCTAATCTCATTGARACAATTTTCARTAAATTTTCATAGGAAGARWAAAGGAATTGGCATCCAACCCAAGTTGCTTCATATTTTTCGGACCTTCAAGGAATTAGTTACAAATTTTTGAAGTTGTAATGCAGTGATCACTAGAAGCGACCACCTCTTGAAATGTACACTGCTGGTACATTGAAGAAAGAAAAATGTACCCATGTATCATGATCGCTTTTAGAGCATGGGCGCTTTAAGAGCAGATTACCTTAAAGGTCTCAAAGACATACCCAACTGCATTCATTTATATAACCATCTCTGACCCAACATTTATGGTATATGTCTCCTGCCTGTAACTAATTTCTACCTTATCTAGTCAAACATTTATCCGAAAGGACCAAGGCATTTTATGGCTCAAAACCACTAAAAACTTGCTACGTCTACTGCATTCATCGAGAGAACCAAACCAAACATATTTTTTTGTAAATCTCATCGTAGGATCTTATATTTCACTTGTCTTAGAGCATGTGGTAAAAATTTCATGAAGTTTGACCATATAGATTAAAAAATATGAGCATTCAAAGTTGAAAACAAAAAGAGTTTTTGAACTCTAGTTTGCAATTTCAGATGACTTTGACCACCATTTGTGGAAAGTTTTTGCACAACAAACATTAAGTTTAAAATTCTTTATGTTGAGAATTTGAGTTGAGAGTGAGGGAAAAAAAATTTGAAGAAAAAAAATTTGATTTTCAATCTTTAAAAAATTGTTAAGTAGAAGAAGGTCCAAAATTGAGCAAAACACTAAATTGTTAATAGCTCTAAGATGGAATTGAAACACCAAAATCTCAATGGTGAGATTGTTCTTTCAAACAAACTTAACTGTATGCAAAAAGAAAAATTGGAAAATAGTAAAAATTGCATTCAAAAATGAATCCTACAAGTTATTTTTTCAAGAACATGCTTAGATTGCCCAAAAAACAAGACTGTCCATAACTGTCTCAATATTAGTCCAAATAGAATGAATCAAAGCTTCAAATGTAGACAAAAACATAATCTTTGAGAAAAAAATTAAAAATTTCAGAATTTTTTTTTTTTTTCTTTTTATTGTTCTGCCGACGAACTGCTTTTTGGACATAGGGTAGCATAACTTTTTCTCCCAGGTACCAATTGAAATAAAAATTACATTTTCAGAAAGCTAGTTTTCCTACCTTCATAAAAAGTTTCAAAAAATAGTGTCAAAAATTGAGGTCACACAAGCTTGCCCGAAATCCCAAGTGTCCCCCGTAGGGACTTTGGTCTTTTAGGGGTTAATTGACCGTAAGAGACTTGGCCTACTAACCAAGCCACACATTCAAAATAGAGTATAGTAGTTGTGGGTGCTGTCTTTTGGGTGCATAGTGAGGCATGCACCCAAAAGACAACATTTTTTTAATTATTAACTTCAACCCCTTGACAAATTTTTAAAATTTTAAAATTTTAAAAATAAAAAATTAAATTTTTTAAATTCGCGTCCCCCCTTCCACCTCTTATAAATTCTCAGAAGGTTTAGGGATGGACAATCAATATGGGATTTCACCCGTATTTTGTATAGGTATTTTGTACGTATTCTATATTTTATACACGTAGTTTGTATGTATTCAGAGGGGTGGAGGGGTGGGGTGGGATATTTTTAATTTTAATTTTCAATTTTTCCAGGGGGTATGCAAGACAGTGGGGAGCCATCTTTTCAGTGCATAGTGCATAGTATAATGTGAAGACTTCATGTTTTGGATACCCCAAACAGTTAGATTAACCCCTCTGTGCCTTAAGGGCTTTTTTGAGCTTTTAAAAATGTGCTCTATGTTGAACAAAAGTTGCTTTGTTACATCTGAACTCTTGCACACAATCTTGGATTGAAAAATCACAATCATTATGTTTCAAACTTGGATTTTTGATGCTAAGACTAGACTTCATAAAGAAGTTTTCAAAAATATAAACTACCCAAAATAGCAACTTGGTTGGATTTCATTTTAACTAAAAAGTTTTGCAAACACCAAATTTGGGTGCTGCGAGAATTGAAACCGAATCAAATTTGAGGTAGGATGCTGCAAAACCGAATCTATTGGATCGTGGTAAGGTAGGATGCTACAAAGAGGACAAGTTAGGCGTATGTAATAGAGTTGAACTAAGGTAGGATGCTGCAAAACCAATCGTGATGTAGAACCGTTAACATGTAACATGTTCGTTCATTCTTAGGTAGAAATGTCGTTCCGCAATACATGTCTTATATTTTGTGACCTAAAAAATAAGTCATGTACTACATAGCAACATTATCAACCTTAAGTGAACATACGTCATGGATGTTAACGATTTTACATCCATGACACGATCGGTTTTGCAGCATGCTACCTTACCCCGGCCCAACAGATTTGTCACTCGCTCATGGCCAGCCTTGCATTGGGGTTGGACTTTTTCTTGGCTACCTAGGGAGAATTGAACTTGCACTGAAGAAATTATATCATAGAGCTAGTCCGGTGCACTGTTACGTCTGAACTCAGGCTTGACCTTCAACGCTTAAATGTCAAGCAAACTGAAGGACTTAGTACACGTACTGCTCTATCAGTTCTATTTCAGTACTTCAAGAAGTAACTAAAGTTGTATATTTACTCGGACAAACATGAGATAGACGTGCGCATGAGATAAACAGCCCATTGTGGTCAGAATTTGGAGTCTGCCCTCATGCCATTACTGAAATTTTTTCAAATTTTTCAAATTCCCACATAAAGACAAGTGTGAGAAATAGTGAGAGCAATTGAAATTATGTTTTTTCAGACAAAGTATGAAATTGTTATGAATTTTTTAAATTGATTTACACTAAAGAGTTAGTAGACTACCTCATAACCAACAAAAAGTATATTCAATATGCTCGTCTTCATCACCTAAAGCAGTCACAATAATTTCTGATGTGGAAGGCCTTGAAAAAGTCACTTTTTACACAATGATTTACACTCAAAAAGTGGGGTGCTTCTAATGAGGTCACTAATCACTCCATGAGGGTCATGTTAGACATTGATTATGGTCTCAGAGAACATCATGGGGTCATTAGGTGTCCATTAAGGGTCATCTAACTCCAATGGGATGTTTTACCTTACATTGAGGAAACAAAACTTAGAACTGAAAGGAGTAACTAACTGAATTTTTTATAATTTAAATAAGGTTTTGTAACTTACGAAACCTTTGATTTTTCCACATAGATAGGAGGCCTGAAGTAGAGTGTTTGAATTATACAATCAGAAGGGTGTTTTATTAAAATGGCGGTATTTATTCCACAAACTTGGCACTTTTAGATTTAGACCGTGCGGTCTGAAATGTACACCCCTCCAAGATTTCAGACAGTGCGGTTTGAACCCTATACCAATCCTAAACAATGAATGGAAAAATGGCATATGAATACTGCCATTTTAACAAAATATCTGTTATCAACAATTAATTTATACTCGACAACTTAATCACCCTTGCTTGTGAAAATTTGAGATTATCATGAGCTAGATTCAAGCAGGAGATCAGGCAAGACGTTAAATCCTCCATTCGAAGTGGGCCCAAAAGGATTCACCGGAGGAAAAAGTGAAAAAAGCCCCCTATTTTGAGCCGTGTCTAGGATATAGCAACAAGGGGAATATGCCTGAAACGGCCTTCTAGAGGCCTCGTTTCTCATGTAATGCACTTGATCTGGGATAGGAACACTTGATAGCTTTCAATAAGCAATGGGTGGAAATATGTATGACTTCACTTACTGTTCAATGTTCATGGGAATTTTGGACATTCAGGGGTTATAAGTGCAAAAAAATTTCATGGCATCTTTAGCAAGATATATAACCTTGGCAAAATCCCTTCACCATCACTTGGGCATTTTTGAGTTTCCATGTCTCACTTTTCCCTTTGTAAACAAGAATCTTGTGGCTTTCTCCAATGTCACATCGGAAAATTTRTACACATCACAATTTGTATACATTTAAGAGGTGCTCTATTTTAGAGCTTGCTCACTATTAGAACCTCCTACCTTAGGTAACTTAGTCTAGTAATGCCCCACTGAGCTCACACATAAGTCCCAAGGTTGTTCAAATTGTCCCTGCAGTCCAAACTTATAAGTCAATGTGCTTCCACACCATTTTTTTGAAATTTTACATTATTTATGAAATGCCAAAGTGGCGGTGTTAAATGTTATTGTGGTGCTCCAAATTTCAACATTCATTTGCATATACGCTTTTTGGATAGAATATACCACACTAGTACACTTCACATTTCCATAATTTTGTTTTCATCCACAATTTGACGATTTCACATGCAATAGTCGTTATTGCTTCAAGTTTTCAAATGTGTTKTTTCCTACTCAGGCTATGACCCATTATTGGGACTTAGAGTAGGTTGCTTCAAAAAWTTTATAACATATTCAAAAATTCTACTTGCAACTTTTTTTCGATTGAGGCACTACAATTTGCTACWCTATTGGATGAAAAACTCACTACCACTGCAYTGAAATTTTGCCCTTGACATATATGGAAGCAACATTCCACCATCCCTAAAGCCTAAATGCCKGACTACTATAGATGCTCCTAATAAGGACTTCAAATCTAGTGTGGGCCCAATAGCATGGATTTCTTTTATCATTTATTTCTGACAATGCAAGAAAGCAATCTTCACTAGAGTATTGAAGCTCTTTGCATTTGTGGAAACTAATGGATGAAAGGTAGTCTATATATGGATGAAAATTCATTTTGTCATCCAAAAGAGTGTACATTCATTTAAATTAGAACAATCTCACCTGAGTGTTGGTAGCAAATTAGCAATTTCATCCACAAAACAAGGAAGAATATTTCACCAAGTATTCCGTATGAAAAATTTTGCATCTTTTTTTTTTAAAGCGAAAATTCGTTCAAAAAACATACCCTGTACTGTCCTCACTCATGAAATATTCTGAATGTGAACACAGGATATCCATTTCAAGTGGATAACACTGCCTGCCACAGTGCTTTCTGGAAATGTTTAATTTTCTGGAGTGGTCGGTGTATTTGTGGCTGAGGGCCGGCTAYTCCAAAGGGCGGGCCCCACTATATTAGGCCCCACTGGGCCCCACTGTTCAGGTGGAGAAAAAGTAAACSTTACGGAGCTAGTCCGTGTCGAGAAATATCACACGTGTACTGCCCCGTTGCCACGTATACAGACCCCATGGTCCACGTCAGCATTTCCTAAAAACGTCGACGAATAGGATCAATCGAAACGGCTAGGCAGATGCCGCCTGGCACCCAGGTGACCGGGTCAACCGGTCCCACCAGCACGTCAGCCCTAATCCCTCCCCTCGTCTCCCTCGTGAAGGGAGATCCTCCGCTGCTCCCCCTGTCGCTTGTGTCTCCCTCACTTCGTTTCAGTTGCTCCCTTGGGTCCAGAATTTGGAGGTTGGCTGTAAGCAAGCCCCGGTGTGGTGGTCTCTTTCTCAAGCTCAAGGTAAGCTTATGCCCTCGCTCACTTTTCTGAAACCCGGAGTCTGTCTTTTCGAGCTTATTCAGAGGATGCTTGGGCAAGTCGTTCCWCAAGCTCAGGTGGTGCTGTAGAGGAGGGTTTAGATCTGTTGTTCGGCGGACTGAGGGGTTCGAAGACGTGTCCGTGTGCGAGGTTTTTAGGAAATTTGGATACCGTTGAGTGAAATTTGARGTCGGTATTGGAAGCTACTGTTGGAATCCCCTGATCGTGACGCTAGGCATTAGTTCGCTCCTGGTAGTCGTTGCGTCGTCGCTACTCTCGACTCTAAGCTTCAAGTTTTTTCAGTTATTGTGTTTCCTTTCTGGAAGCTCCGGATCTCACGTGTCGGACGGAACTCTCGGGGGTTTGTTGTTGGGTCYTCTGAAGGTTGGAGCTTGACACCGACCTGCAGCCATGGGCTACGTTGGGAAGCATGGCGTGGAAGCGCTGAAACGCTACAAGTACAGCGGAATCGATAATTCGTACCTGGCCAAATGGGTCTTCCAACCATTCTGGCGGTTCTGTGTCAATTTCTTCCCAATGTGGATGCCGTAAGTGTCRAAGAGGAGATCATTGTTCAGGTTTTTAGTAGGTTTGAACATTTCTTGGATTCCGCTGTTTGTATCGGTTTTTGGCTGTGGTTTGGGTTAGGGTTGGATTTTCAGTTTACTCTGATCACCTTTTCTGACTCTCATCGTTGTTCTGATGGCTCGGGATTCGACTTCGTTTGCAATTCTTCAGTCCCAACATGGTACGTTTTTTTTTTTAATGTTTTGCTAGGATATTGCAAGGATTGGGTTACAATTTGAAACGGCAATGGAGCACAGATGCCCAGAAGGAATGCCCTAGCCATTTTTTGTTATGTAACATTCTGACTGTACGCTTGTTATTACTCTGTGGACGTGACAGATTACTTTGATGGGATTTGGATTCATCGTTTCTTCGTGTTTCTTGAGCTATGTATGCCCTTACCTCCCTTGACCCTCGTTGAATTTTCGTGTCGTATAGAAAGAGACTAGAAGGATTTGTAGATGTAATTTGAATGAGCTTTGGGTTTACGACTTGCTTAAGAGAATTCTGAATTAAGATGGGGAGCCTGAGAAACTTGCTTGATGACAGATCTACACACCGCACTTGGATTCTCCTGGTCCTCGGTGGGTCTACTTTGCACATGGCATCCTGCTTTTCCTGTACCAGGTCAAACTCTTCAACCCAGCGATCACGTTTTATGAAGATCCTGTTAAAAACTATACAGAATTGGGGTAATTTGCTATTTGAATTCTCGAGATTCTGGGAAGGAATGCTAGCGATTACTGCAAAACAAAATTTGATGCTGTTAGCAAGTGGATTTAAGATTGAAGGACTCTAAAATGTATCCCGCGACAGACTTTTGATGCTGTTGATGGAAAGCAAGCTAGGCGAACGAACTCATCCAGTCCACTTGGAGAGCTTTTTGATCATGGTATGGCACTCTGCTAATCCTACAATCTGGTGGTAAATTCATCGGAGATAGTTTTCATCATCCAATTGCAGAGTTTGAATCTGACGTTTAAGCACGTCCTGTCTGTCATTAAATTTGCATTGGGATTGAATATCAACTGACGTTCTAGGCCTCAAAAAAGATACATTGGAACGGTGGTGTATACTGTTGACATAATTCTTTGTTTGTGGATGCTCGCAGGATGTGATGCTCTCACTGTCACGGTTAGTAGAATTTTCGGTCTCTTCTTTTCTGGTCCTTTTTATATGCACTGCCACCAGGATACATTGCTACGGTGATGTTAAGTTGGTTGCTGAGGTCATTTTCAGGTCATTGGTAGACGTCAACTGGTTTTCGCACTCACTTGCTTAAAAGGGGTTAACCTTGTGACCGGCTAGGTGTCGAGTGTTAAGCTGGGGCCCTTGTCGGGCCGTACTTTTGATTACATGTTTTGAAGATGTTTGGAAGTAAGTAGGAAGTGGAATTTATTTGATATATTTCAGGTTTTGCAATACGTGTAATCAAGGTTTAATTTAATTTCTAATCTGTTGATTTTTTTATTGCAGCAAACCTCTTGTGGACGAGACTTGGGTCTTGGTTGGATACTGTGCTTTCACACGTGAGACTTGATCTTTTTCAGCCTTTGTTGCATAACACCATCTTGTTGTCTTTTCTGTGAATAGTCTGTTGCTTGAGTAAGATGACGTAAAACTGTCAAAAATATTCTGAAGCCTTACAGTGGTTGGTCCTAATTTGTATGTGTAAGCTATAAGCTGACCCGTTTTGCCTTTTGACATCTGCTTTTTAAATTCCTAATCTCTCCATCTGTGACGACCTCTTTTCACGAGACTTTCTTTTTTATTCGCAGTTTCACTTTACGGCCACTTTGCCGTCGGTGTTATTCAGGAGATAACTCAAGCACTGGGCATTCATTGCTTCAGGTATAGTTGTTGACCCTGATTTGATAGCGCTTGCCTAGTTATAACGTGTTTTGTAAGTTCACTGAATCCATTGCATTGTCAGTGTGTAGTATGTTTCTCAAASACCAATGTTCCCTAAAAGATTATCAAAGCTATTTATGATAATTGAAACTTATCATTGGATTAATAGTTGCTACTATATTATCAAGTTAATGCCCAGGACACCAACATACCGCCTTACATTTGCGGTACGCTGCCATCAATTGAACATGAGGACTAACACCTAAAAATTTAACATCAAAAAACCTTTGTAATGCTATTTTTGGGACACTATTATGTTGCACCAAGCCAAGGCTGGTGTTTTAACTTTTTCAGGTCTCTTGTAACTTTTTTTTCAGCTCTATGAAGTCACATACTTGAAAGTATCCAGTCGTTTTGTTCACCAGAACCTAGAATACAAGTAGTTCATGGTTGAAACCAAATATGCTTTTTCATTGACCTCTCCTTTCTTGGTTTTGCAGGATCGGTAAAGTCAAAGACGGGAAAGGCACTTAAGGACACGTCCTGTTGAAGACCTTCACCGAAGACCTTCCAGACTCTTGTTTCAATTGGGAGACTCACAGARCATTCTTTAATTGTCATCCATTTTAGGGATTATGTGGAAAATGTCTTGTGGTCCTTGCAATAGATTCATGCACTGATTCTCSTACAGYRAAGCTTCCATTGCTCGCCTTGAGAGAAGATTTAGACTTTGGCAAGGACTTGGAATTTGAATTAATTTGCATTCTCTAGAGACTATTGGGTATCCCGCCATACCTGTTGCTGCAGTTGCAAGAATTTGCAGGAACCTTTTTTGCATCTTTTTKCTTACTTATTGTACACAATTTTAAATCGAAATTATTCGTCATTGATGTATAGAGTTGCACGGGCTAGTAAGTGTGTGGGTTTTGGCAAATTTGTTCTAGGAGTTTGGCGTTCAGTTCGCTTTGGCCGTGTAAAGCTCTCGGTTGTACAAGAAAAAGATTCCGTTGTCCTTGATTTTGGAAACCCTCGTCACCATGGGCTTCATTTTGTACAGCCACGGAGGAATGTGTCGAATGAATGACTTTGAGGATTCCTAGATTCCTTCAGAAATAAATGTACACTGCAAATAATCATCCTTTTAATCCTGGCAGATGATAACCATTTCTCATCCAATTCTTACTCGGGGATTGGCCGAACACTTTTGGCAGCTCCCGTCTCTTTACATTTGAACTGGATATTAGCCATATATATAGCCTTTTTGAATTTGAGTCCAACTAACAAATTGAAGCTTGTGAAGTCTAATTTAAAAAATTCCTCGAATTGAATATATAATTTTAGGAATTGAAATGACTGATAACCTTGACCTACTCACCAACCTACAATCTTCAAAAACAAACAATAATTGCGATCTCCTTTGATGACATACTGAGTTTTTTCTTGGTTGCAGGCTTCTGAACCGAAACTATCTACGATTTGTGAGCCAAAGATAGTACAGAGATTAGAAAATCGTAAAACAAAGTTCTTCTCCTCATCCTAAACTTGCTATACTTTCCAAAAAGAAACTAAAAGCCTGAAGTCGGTGAAGCAATTGCACAAAAACTTACAGCCTTCAACACCTTCGATGTGGACACAATGTGTCCCCAAGCAGCGTCAGTGCGTGATCGAGCCACTTCCACCACTCTTGAGCTCCCTCTCAAACTTTCGTTTCAAACAAGCCGTTTCCATGTCCAGCATCGCGAGGTCCGTGTCCAGGTAYCTCTGAAACGTTTGCGAAATCAAACGCTTCTCCGCAACCACCCAATTGGAAAGCTTGGTCTCTGGGGTCTTCTTCCCCACCTGGGCCTCGTAAATCTCCTGAGAAATTCGAGTGACTTCCTCTCGTCGTCCTTCCAGCAACCTCCGTCGTACTTCAATCCAACAATCGTAGCACAAAAGAACAGTGACTCCGTGGTACTGTGGCAGCAGTTGCGAACAGTGTGCTCCTCATATTCGGCCCCGSTCACGTTTCTGCAATGCTCCTTCTCTTGCCATTACCGCCAATTCGTTTGGAGCCAGTCGTCGCTGGCGCTTCTTCCTGTGACATTAGCGGTGGAAAGGCACCATGCCAGTAACTGCTCTTCCATCAGCTGTGAGCAGCGTTTTGGAAGTTTTTGGAGCTGCTCCGTCCATTTGCCTCCTACTTGTTGAAGGATCCCTGTTTCTTTCCAAGGGCACGGATTGCACCCTACACTCTTTGTCAAAATCTCCCTTTTATGAAATCTCCCGATTCATATCCTCCAGTATCAAATTTTCACCCTCCACTTTCCTCAAACTTCGAGATTCCAAATGCCACGATCCTCCTCTTCCAAAGACATTTTGGTTTGAAACTAAACTCCAAATTTCATTACATTGGGTGGACATAGGCAACTGTACTGCAGGGATTTGCGCCATGATCAACCCTGAAGCGATACTTGCATTGTCCAAGATCATGTACATGCTCCAACAACCCAAGTATTAGCCTTAGCCTTCAAATGGCAAGCAGCTAAAAATTAACTATTTCATGAAACCAACAGCTACATATCCACCTTAAGTTTTAGCTTTTCCCACCAAGTAGGAGATAATACATGTGGTTTCTAGCTATAAGCCATGCCAGCAAGGATGGTATCACTCTGGGTGAGGAAGCAAATTTCGGTGGTACTAATATTTTCAACCTCACATTTCATCCTCACAGATTGATGAAGAAATTGAGTGTACACACACCAATGCCTCTTGAGGATGGTAAAACGAAGAAATGTCGATGGCAGATGCTTAAGATGAGGTCGAAAGGCAAGTAGAGGCTGTCGTGGTCAGAGGAAGCCAGGGGGGTGCCAATGATGGCTACCTTCTCTCCAAGACGGTTACTGTTGCAGCTCCAACACTCTGCGAGCGTGGCAACAAGATCCTCAACAGGACTGCCCGTATACTCAATACTAAAAATGGAGATTGAGGTATCCCTGCCTAAGTCCAGACTCCATTATCTTCAAGCAGATTCCGCCGTACCGTACTCACTGCTGAACGCACAGTGAATTAATTGCCTGTCCTTAATATATTGTGCGTCCCAAGSATAGCTCTTTAATGATCCTTTACAACATCACTACTGCAGCACTGTGGATCAAAGTTGTTTGGACCGCTGTCCTTGCGGTGGTGATTCAAATCTGCTGGATATATACAGGTCTGTACACGTTGATTTCACGTCGGATACATACTCTTCATTCTATACTTAGCCACTGGAAAGCTAGTGGACCGCGAGCAGCAGTGTCTATGAACAATGAATGAGGACAACAGGGGACGCAAAATGAGCCAAACAATTGTAGAAATTTACTGGATTCACTGATACATACATACTACCAAAATGGTGAGCATTAGAAGTGTAAGGTGGAGTTGGGGTTTATTTTGAATGGGTAATGAATGACTCTAATGTGTACATAATTGTGAAGGTGGCGGCCTTACAAGTGGTCGATTTGGGCCTTTGGGGTACACTGTTTTTTTTTTTCACTTCTTCCCTATGACATGTTTTAAAACATTAATTTTCTAAATGTGCATGAAATGAATTTTGGCATCACTTACATGGCTATATGACATGAATAGCCTCCTACACCTTGCATCGTTGAAAATTTGTAACTAGTTCACAATGCTTCCAAATGTGCTAAAATTATTGTTCATTTCCTACAACTTATTGGTCATGTAACCTACAACTTATTGGTCATGTAACCTACAACTTACAGAGCTTATTTGGACGATTTTGCTGTACTTACCCTCATTCAGACCGTCACCCAGACAAGCGCAACTATGGTTTCAGATGTATTGAAAACCTTAAACTGTTTCGTATGATTTCTGCATCCACCACGTGACGCTAATTAAGCACGAGCTCCAACAGGAGTCTTGTAACCTTGTAACACCCGTTCCACATACTTTCCTAAAAAATAATTGTCGACCTTAAGATTCACTTTCGCTCCCACCTGCACAAGATTGAACCATCAAATTCGGGGTTTCTGAGCTGGTTTGCAAAAGAAGGTGATTTTGGAAAATTTGCACAAGGGGCCACGTACTAGTTTTTAGAGCCTGAATTGTAATTAATTAATGTTCTGAAAAAATTGGTAACAATCCTGCAAATATATGGTGAATTCTGGGAGAACTATTATGTGCAAGAACAGATGCTACACTCTCAGAAGCTAGCTGAACAGTAGCCAAATTAAAGATCCTACTTAATGCGCACTTGAGAGAGAGAGAGAGAGAGAGAGAGAGAGA